>OZ007576.1:4728384-4750884 GCA_963931925.1 Onchidella celtica | reverse complement strand
GACGTAATATTCAAATAATTATAGTACCAGAGGGTTAATAAAAAAAAAGAATCGTTACGTACTCAGACGGTCAAAGAAACGAATGTAATCAAACCAATGGGATTCCTTTCTCTGAGGTTGAAGTACTTCCGGGTGCATTCTGATTCTGTGAAACAAATCTGTAGTGCCACATTTACTGAATCCAACAATATAAAAGAAAGGCACGCACTGGAATGTTCCGTTTGCCCACCAGCACGGGTTTTTGGCCTTCTCGGTGTAATTAAAAGGTCCCTGTAAGGAAATTAATAGCCAACATTTGTAACATTTAAATATGTAAAGGCGTGCCTAGGAAAAATCTGATAAAAGCTTTTATCTATCTATCTATCTATCTATCTATCTATCTATCTATCTATCTATCTATCTATCTATCTATCTATCTATCTATCTATCTATCTATCTATCTATCTATCTATCTATCTATCTATCTATCTATCTATCTCTCTCTCTCTCTCTCTCTCTCTCTCTCTCTCTCTCTCTCTCTCTCTCTCTCTCTCTCTCTCTCTCTCTCTCTCTCTCTCTCTCTCTCTCTCTCTCTCTCTCTCTCTCTCTCTCTCTCTCTCTCTCTCTCTCTCTATCTATCTATCTATCTATCTATCTATCTATCTATGTCTGTCTGTCTTTCTGTCTGTCTGTGTCTGTTTATCGATATGGACAAACACAATCAGCATGAAGATAAGCAGACACTGGACACATTACCAAGAATGGTGATACTCGTGGACAGTAGCTGTAGTCATCGCCAAGCTTGTGTAGTTCCATGAAACCTTTCTTCAGCGGTCCGGGCGAGCGGTAACTCACGTTCGACAGTGGTATGGGCTTTTCCGATTCGTCCTTAGTAACTGTCGGTGTTCGGAGCCCCGCTGGTTCCTGCAGCAGAGTTTCATGCTCCTCTTTGTGATGATATTGAAGTTCGGAATCAAACGGCTTCTTTAACATTTCCCTGTTGATATAGTAACAACAATAATAGTAACAATAATCACGATAATAATAATTATAATGAAGTTAATAATCTTACAGTGATGGAGCTAAGCCTATAAACGTGTTTAGCGAAAAGGCTGTAAAACTTACTCGTGTTTAAATTTTTTTAAATGAAAATTGGTAGATGGATGCGAGTTAACTTATCGGTTTCAGTGCAAAATGAGAAAACATACTGTCCTTATTATTATTATTTTTATACTTTTACAGTTTCGTCAGTTTGAATAGGGGAAACAAGTGTCTTTTCGACCTGCCATTTTAAGAAAGAATTGTACATACTCAACACTCTCAGAAAAGACGATGCTACTGAAGAACAAATTAGTCTGTTTACAAAGCTAATGATCATACTCCACCAGGAGTTACCAAAAAGTCTTTTGGCCAGAATAATGACCACATTGCTTAACTAGCCATTAAAAGATCTAGAATAATAAAGATAATGACAGTGCTACTCTGAACGCTATTTCACAGTAATGTGTCAGTGCATCTCTCCTCACTACTAAAGGTGATTATGACAACTCTACTTTGTACACTATTAAAGATGATTATGACAGTGCTACTCTCTACACTATTAAAGGTGATTATGAACGCTGCTGGTCTCCACGCATGTAAAGACGATTATGGCAGTGCTACTCTTCACACGACTGAAGATGATAATGAGCCCTGGTGCTTTCCATACATCTAAGATGATTATAACAGTGCTACTCTCTACACTACTACAGATGATTATGACAGTGCTGCTCTCCACACAGCTAAAGATGATTATGGCATTGCTGCTCTCCACACAACTAATGATGATTATGACAGTGCTACTATCCACACTACTAAAGATGATTATGACATTGCTACTCTCTACACTGCTACAGATGATTATGACAGTGCTGCTCTCCACACAGCTAAAGATGATTATGACATTGCTGCTCTCCACACAACTAATGATGATTATGACAGTGCTACTATCCACACTACTAAAGATGATTATGACATTGCTACTCTCTACACTGCTACAGATGATTATGACAGTGCTGCTCTCCACACAGCTAAAGATGATTATGACAGTGCTACTATCCATACTACTAAAGATGATTATGACAGTGCTGCTCTCCACACAACTAATGATGATTATGACAATGTTACTCCCTACACTACGAACTAGAAAAGTGACAAACCGCTGGCTCTTTTAGAAACTGCACACGCACACAGAATCAAGTTTTACTGTAGAGGACAAAAAGGTGTTTTGTGTGAACACATGTCACTGTATATCCTTTATCGTAAATATTTAGCTATATAAATGCACAATTTAAATATTGCCCCACCCCCTCTTTAAGCAACAAGAAAAAAAGTGCTTTAAAAAGTTGTAGAATATTTCACATATACATACATACACAAAACAAACTCGCGTCATCTGCAGGTGTGCGAATACACTTGTGCAGTTTCACTGACAGCTTCAATGTGGGTCACTATTAAGGCTGCTAAACAAAATGATTATACTCACAAATGTTGGATGTATTCTCTAGATTGTGCTTTGCTGTCAGTGCTGAAACTAAACCACTCTAGCGCACAAAATGTCATTGTGGTGACAGCCGCTATCATAAACAGCCGCCTCCTCGTTTTCAGCATAATGAACCAGTGTCCAAATACTCTCTGGAAAGTGATGAACCAGTGTCCAAATTCTCTCTGAAGAGTGATGAACCCGTGTCCAAATTCTCTCTGAAGAGTGATGAACCCGTGTCCAAATTCTCTCTGAAGAGTGATGAACCCGTGTCCAAATTCTCTCCGAAGAGTGATGAACCCGTGTCCAAATTCTCTCTGGAGAGTGATGAACCCGTGTCCAAATTCTCTCTGAAGAGTGATGAACCCCTGTCCAAATTCTCTCTGAAGAGTGATGAACCCGTGTCCAAATTCTCTCTGAAGGGAGATGAAATTTCAAAAATCCAAATTCACTCTATACAGTGATGACAGCGTCCCAGTTCACTCTGTACGGTGATAAAAGAGGGTCCTAATTCCCACTGAAGAGTGACGAAACACTGTCCAAATTCCCTCGGAAGAGTGGTGAAACACTGTCCAAATTCCCTCGGAAGAGTAGTGAAACACTGTCCAAATTCCCTCGGAAGAGTGGTGAAACACTGTCCAAATTCCTTCTGGACAGATAGAGACCATCAACTGACGTCATTTGTTAATCTGTTTGAAGCAAACGTAAACGATGAAACTGAGAATTATGTTGTTAATATGTTGGACAATTTCGAGGGGTGCCTGCGCAAACACCATAACTCGAAAAATTTCGATTTTTGTTTTTTTGCATATTCTGTTTCGCTTTGGTAAGTATTGCATTTTGACACGATGCAAATTCCAGTATCGAATTAATTGACCTAATTATCGATGAAAATTTAAAGGTCCTAACAGACATTTGATACTTCGAGTCAAACTTTCAAATCGCTCTCCTGTAAAATTTACAAAACGGAGGATACGACCCGTGCGCAGGCACCCCTCCTCGATGTTATGATAAAGGATTGGCTTGGGAGACAAACTTTGCTCGCTGTTGCGATCCCAGGACCCTAACAGTTTAAACTCAGTGGTTATCAAAGTGGGCGATTTCACCCCCCCCCCCCAGGGCTGTGATTTTGCGCCCGAGGGGATTTCGTTTGGTGGGGGAGGGGAGGGGAGGGGGGCGGTATTTTTTAACGCAGTTTTGCATTATAATGTGTTTTAACCACATAATAAATCACCGATTGAAAAGTAAAAAGCACAGAACATATGAACACTCTCATCTCTTTTACATTTCCACACATTTATGCCTGTCAGTGTTCTGCTGAGCAGTAAAAAAAAAAAAGCAAGAACACGCTGTAGAAATTCATCGACCATTCGGTATTACTGGTAGACAATGGTAGCTTAGCCAGCTTGCCGATCCCCACAGCAATTAGATCTGTGGATGCTGTGTGTAAATAGGCTAAATTATTACCATGACCAGGTCGCCGACTTGGATAGTAGCTAAACGTGTGCATTTCTGTCTTTGTTACTGATTACTGTCGTCACGCGCTTGCAATAGTAGGCCTATCTACAACTTGATGTAAAAACTTTTCTACTCATTTACAAGACTCCTTTCTGATCCACACGAAAGGAACTTCTGATAATTGTGCAGGCATGTCGGAAGTTTGGAATTTTTCTCATATTTTCGTGTCCCTGATCCTATTGGGGGGGGGGGGGGGGTAGGATCGAGTACCTAGTCTTCTCGGATAAGGACGAAAAATTTCGGAGGGCCAGTGTGCACGTTGCGCACGTTAAAGATACCTTGGCAGTTGGAAATCGAAAAGACCAGGCCGGACAGGCCGCTGCCCGGGCAAAATTAAATAAAAATTCATTCCTAGATTCCCCCCCCCCCCTCCCCCCCCCCCAAAAAAAAAAACAAACAAACCCGCCGACCGGCGCTGCTCTGTAGCGACGACGTACCTGCTCCAGTTATAACTTGGCTGCAATGGCACAAAGGCAAATTTCCCAACTGGGATTAAAGAGTTATACAAATACAAATACAAAAAACAAATAATTTTACCAGAGTGATACATTTATACAGAACTATTGGGCCCCACTTGTGGAATTTAAAAACTCTGAATACACAAAGATAAATACAGTACCGACATAGACCGCGAAAAGCGCTAAATGGCCGTTATCGTGCCCACGCGTTGTAAAACCTAAATTCAAGCTCAGAAGCTTGCAATAGTCTCCTGTATGTTTCTCTTGCCCATTTGTTGTCAATGTGAAGTATAGCCGAGAAAAAGAAATGTCTATAATATTCAAATACTTTAATGAGATTTGAGTTCATATGATTCCAAAGGTCTGCGAGATCTAATTGGTTAATCGAGATCTAACTGGTTCATCGAGATCTAACTGGTTCATCGAGATCTAACTGGTTCATCGAGATCCGACTGGTTCATCGAGATCTAACTGGTTCATCGAGATCTAACTGGTTCATCGAGATCTAACTGGTTCATCGAGATCTAACTCGTTCACCGAGATCTAACTGGTTCATCGAGATCTAACTGGTTCACCAAGATCTGACTGGTTCATCGAGATCTAACTGGTTCACCAAGATCTATCTGGTTCATCGAGATCTAAATGGTTCATCGAGATCTAACTGGTTCATCGAGATCTGACTGGTTCATCGAGATCTAACTGGTTCATCGAGATCTAACTGGTTCATCGAGATCTAACTGGTTCATCGAGATCTAACTGGTTCATCGAGATCTAACAGGTTCACCAAGATCTGACTGGTTCATCGAGATCTAACAGGTTCACCAAGATCTATCTGGTTCATCGAGATCTAAATGGTTCATCGAGATCTAACTGGTTCATCGAGATCTAACTGGTTCATCGAGATCTAACTGGTTCATCGAGATCTAACTGGTTCACCGAGATCTTACTGGTTCACCGAGATCTAACTGGTTCACCGAGATCTAACTGGTTCATCGAGATCTAACTGGTTCACCGAGATCTAACTGGTTCATCGAGATCTAACTGGTTCACCGAGATCTATCTGGTTCATCGACATCTAACTGGTTCACCAAGATCTGTCTGGTTCATCGAGATCTAAATGGTTCATCGAGATCTAACTGGTTCATCGAGATCTAAATGGTTCATCGAGATCTAACTGGTTCATCTAGATCTAACTGGTTCATCGAGATCTAACTGGTTCACAGAGATCTTACTAGTTCACCGAGATCTAACTGGTTCACCGAGATCTAACTGGTTCATCGAGATCTAACTGGTTCACCGAGATCTAACTGGTTCATCGAGATCTAACTGGTTCACCGAAATCTAACTGGTTCATCGAGATCTAACTGGTTCACCAAGATCTGACTGGTTCACCGAGATCTTACTGGTTCACCGAGATCTAACTGGTTTACCGAGATCTAACTGGTTCATCGAGATCAAACTGGTTCACCAATCCTTATAGCTAAGTTACGGTACATCTATTGCTCCTGAGCACTTGTAAGAAAAAAATGCCCGATCTGGATAATTGCAATGAAGATCAGGGCGCTTTCAAACAAGAGATCTGCAAATGTTTTCGGGATAAAACACTAGGCCATCTGTTTTCCCCTTGGAAAGAGATCAAACTCCAACTACAGTCTTTCAACATTATACGGTTTATCAATTTCTTTAATATCTCCGGCATGCCTTGATCAGTCACGGTCAAATTTTTCATAGCCTCCTGCTTTAATTTGTCTTAACAATAGCTTGTTTTTTTGGCATTCGCAGAGGTTGAAATAATTTTTTTTTCTCCATAAAATTTGTCCGACACCAAAATGGTGAACATAGAGGGCGTTTACAGCACAAGCAAAAGTGCACCGCTGACATGGAGTTTTCCTAACTGCAAAGGTGCTTTAGATAAACGCAATGCATAGTTTAAAGAGATGTGTTATACTGAATAAGAGTGAACCAAAGAATTGTCTATGATTACTTTTGCTGCACTGATGTAATATTATGTCTTTAGGCTGGTACCAAGCTTGTTACACAGATGTCCGCGTAAGGACAGATATTGAACATGGTACAAACCAAACATGACGGGACACTTCGTATAAATTTGATTTCGTCCAGAAACTGCTTCTGATATCTTATTCTGTGGAGCAAAACCTCGGAAATCACTTGTTTTAGGATTTTTATTTTTTTTGGGTCCGAACTGTTAAATATTCCCACAAAGTCCAAGACAAGCGGTTAGCACTAAGGTCCGGGTGTTTACACCTTGCTACAACACGATCTGATTTCTCCTTCAGGAATATTCTTCCACGTTTTGTGAACTGGAATCCCAAATCTTCAAGTGCCGAATAAAATGTTCTTCTTTCTGATACATGTACTATACTTTGTGTCAGGCGGAGCGATCTAGCGCCACCTGGCGCGGACTGATCATCAGGGGCGCCAAGTCAGCCGAAAAGAAACGGACAGCAGAGGCTGAAGGAAAGCCACGCCACCGAAAAGAGCGAGCGGCCAGCACATCCACTGCAGCAACCCCCCACGCCTGCCCAGTGTGTGGGAAACACTTCCGTGCCCGGATTGGACTCACCAGCCGTCTCCGGACACACCCAGTCCCAACCCCATCATAGAGGGATGTCAGTGGTCCTCATCGCCTGCCATGGACGAACATCATCAATCATCATCATACTTTGTGTCAAGATTATGTTAAAGAAATTGTCAAAGTGTATGTTTTTGAAGGCATTCTAGTGGCCTATCCGTCTTGCTGTCTTGTGGAAAAAAAACTACAACAACTTAACCCTCTTGGCCCAACCCCCATATCTGGATCTGGGACATTTCTGATTTTGTGTGAATTTGTTCTTAGGGCATAATTAAGTGGGTTCCATGATCATTTGGTTGATTTAGGGTATTATTGTAGAAATTACTAAAAAATAACTTCTCGCCTTGAGTTCTCGTGGGAACTGCAGTCGAGAGACAAATTTCTGCGTATCACTGGTGATACGTGGTGCCTAGCTGGCCCGTTAAGTGCAGTATGGAATCCAGGGCTACAAACCTGACAAACATGCTCAGAAATGTGACAGTGGTGAATTTCTCACAGACACGGAGTCTCGCATTATGAAATTGATCATAGCACACCAACCACAAGCAAGCCTATGACTTGGTCAACGGCACATGTAGATGTAAGCTTTTTAATGAGGAAATGCCAATCAATTGTTGGTGCATCTGATGAAGAATGCCTTCGTTTTTATTTATAATGACTAATCAACACGTTTATTTATTTGTCATTAAGGAAGCTTTGAAAAACCGTATATCATCAGTTGGGTGTAGTTTTTGCTACTGGTGACTATATAATGTTGGACAAGAGCAGGAATTTTCTGGGATGCCAAACTTGGGGCATGAGGGGGCTATAGCCTGAAAATGACTGAGAACCACTGGTTTCGCACACGTGTTCGTCACACCAGTGATTTTGGAAGTAGATCTGAAAAGGATTTTCACTAATGGCCTTCCCACGGAGAATTGAATTGATTTGCGTCTCTAACATTAGCCTCATTGACAGCTGAAATAAAAAAAGTAATTCATTTTGCAATTATAACGTCGACAGCAGTTGGAAAAACGAGCACTTTTCTTTCTTTTTTTTTTTCTTTGTTGGTTCTGGCTGTGACGGTAGCACTGTAGCAAAACCGCGTAAGTGTATCAATGAATCGTTACACCGAAGATAGTATAAAAAAAAACAAAACAGTTTTCCTTTTTCTCTTATTCTGTCCTCTTTTTCTTCTCTACTGCACACGTGTCAACGCGGGCACATTTACGCTGCCCCTCGTTCTTCCTTCCCGTGCAGCTTTCTACCCTTATGGTGTTACCTCTCCAATAATTATCTTACTGTACCTTCCCCTCACCCTGTCTTTATTGGGTTTTCTCGCGTTTCTCCATACTTGGTTGCAGTGTTTATCATATGGCATTAGTCTTTGGAAATTGTTACCATTACCTGAAAAGCACAGAACGAAAGCCACCTTATAATTTGCTCACCAAGAATTCTAGATTTACATACGCCACTGGTAGGATTGTAGTCATCCAAGGCCAATAGGATACTCTGTTCACCCAATTAGTAGAGTCCAACAAAATGCAGTACATACATCATTGGGCTAACAGAGCTCGTTGCGGCATGGGCTCTCCAATACCATTGTCACATCTTTTTCCCACTGAAGGAAATGTTTTTGGGAAATTGAGGCTGGGGTGAGAGGGAGAAGGAGACTTTTTTTTTTTTTTTACTATCCTTATATAATTGAAAATTAGACTTCCAATGAGGGAAAAACGTGGCATAGCCTATTTAGTTAAGAACAGAATGATGAGCCGTTCATATAACACTTGTTACATGATATAGCATTTTTAGACACAAAGTTATTGACATTCACAGTTTTCAAAGGGTATGAAAATTCCCCCCCCCCCCAAAAAAAAAACACCAAGGTGTGAAAAGACCCTGTTGACTGGCGAACCATGAACAGAGTGTCATATTTCTTTCACTTTCCTCTCCTGAGCAAGCTCCTCTTTGCATGTCATTAACCAAGTTAGCAGGGGGGAACAGCCGCGGGCACAATTAATATGCATTGAAATGTAAAAAATCTTTTGACAGGAAGGCCCCGAGAAAGTCTTTCAGAGGATAATTATCGTCTCCATCATGCATCAGATGAAACCTGTCAGGTTTTGACAACCACGTCCTGCTGGGGAAAGATTACGAAATGTGAATGCATTTTTTTCCTTGAATACAAATATGCCTATCGACGGCGCCCCAAGCAAACCTCTTAAACCCCAATTTTGGACCCCCAACCTTTTTTCCGCTAAACAGGTTCGTTACATAGTCCCCCATATCCAGTAAAAATATTAGACCTGAAAAATGATTAGAAGTTAATTAAAACGCATCTTTGCAAACCTCTCAAATCTCCACCTGGTGTATTTGCTCTGAGCAAACCTCGCAAGTCTCCAGTGAGACGGCCGGCCAGGTGACACGGGCCACCGCGTTTCACCTGTAATGCGAGATCAATGCCTTGCGTAATCCATAGACAATGCCCACGACATGGCCACACGCCCTCGATCATCCCAGGTGCGACAAATCCACGACACAACTATTGTGTGACACTCTTATAGACCATTAAATTGATATCTGTCAACCAAGGCGGACCTTACATTGTCAATGACGGAGAGCCCGTAAAGGCTTGATTTTTTTTTCTTAGCATACTAATAATTATTGTAAGTTACATGAAGTTATATTAATATACTGGCACTTTAAATTCCTGCCTTCCCAATTTCCTTCCTTTCTTCATGTCGACCATATCCCTGTCGGTCATTTGACTCACAAATTCACACGTTGGTAGAGATGGAGAAAGAGAGAAAGAGACAGAGGAAAAGAATAGGAGGGGGAAGGGAGTACAAGGGCTATGACAGGAAGATTATAAACATGATGATGATGAACACCTCCGCAGACACACTGCAAACTGTTTGGTTTGAAGACGATTTCTTAAACAATAAGAACGTAAAATGAGTCCTTTTTTTTTTTTTTTTGAAATCAACTCCTCAGTAAAATCATAGTTGTTCATTATAATAGAAGAGTGAAACAATCCCATCATGTTTATCCACCCCTCCCCTTTTCTGGGTTAGGTCAGCGAGAGTGGTGGAGAGTCAATACAGGTTAGGTAAGAGAGTGTCAACTGTCAACACACAACCATTGGACTCGGGTGAGCAAGAAAATGTGTTGAACATGGAGACGGAGTGTGGACACAGTCTGAGAAGATGCATGGTCCAGCATGTCATCACTTATACTTTAGAATGATGCCACATGGATAATGGTATTTTCTGAGTTCCATCTCCCTATTTGCTTACCCTATAAAAGCATGATAGCCGAATGTGGCCACATCATTCCGGGGGCCAACAGCATTATGCTGAGGCCCCCGAGAAACAAAAGATCTCAATAGTGGCCACATCATTTCTGCTTTAGACTGTCATGGAGCCGTTATCCAGAGGTTGCATGCTGGTGGCTTTGAGGGCAAAATCTACAAGCAAAGCGCAATTCACCTCCTTCTACACACTCCACATCAGCCAAAAGGAAGAAACGGAAGATAGAGAGAGGTTAGACATGTCTGCCATAGTCTCTGATGTCATTGACAAGAATGGCGAGCTGGTGGACATATCTATAGACTCTGTGCTCCTTGTCCCAGACGTCTCATTTACAGAATTGGCCAGGAAATTTGACCTCAAGAATGAGAACTTACTTCAGCACTCTACTGCGTGGCAATTCCAAGCAGGAGACCCACTGCTGCTCTCATGTGATAAGACAATGCCGTCACACTTCAGGGAACCATCAGTACCATCATCATCTCATGAGGTGGTGCCATCTTCATCTGCAGAGCCAGTGCCACTCACATTTACAGGAGCAAACCCTCCTCCCCTTGAGCCATCACCATCCTCAACTACAGTGGCAGCGTCATCTCCATGTTTAGACGCCGATTTACCCCCACTGCCAGACTGGATGCTGTTACCTGACTCAGAACTACCAAGCCATTAATCAGAGCTACCTCCACCCCTTGATTTTGCTTCCTCGTCCTCAAAGATAGAACTACCACCACCTTTAGCCTCCAAGTCTGCATTTCCTCAGCCAAGTTCCACTTCAGACAGCCCTGCGCCAACAGCATCCAGCACTACTGAAACTGTGTACAGACATGCAGAAAGTTCTCTGTGTCGCCTACAAGGAATCACCAAAAGGTGAAGCCTACTGCTAAGCCACGCAGAGTCCTTGGAGAGCGTTGTAAATGTAAAGCCGACAGGAAAAACTGCAATGATGTAAGTGACGCTGACAGGATGTCTACATTTGACGGGTTCAGGGCTGTTGGATCCTGGGAGGCTAAAAGATTGTTTGTCAGAAACCTGGTTACTGTGATCAAGCATGATGAACATAAAATGGTCTTCAAATATTTCCTTCAAACTTGTGACAAGAGGACAGACGTTTGCAAAGTGTTGTTTCTCAGCACCCCGGCTGTTGGAGAATGGTCTTTGAGGAACTGGTGCCTAGTACACACCGCAGTCACTCCTGAAAGAAAGCGTCGAACATGGCATGACCGTGGAGTGGAACAGAAGCGCCACTGTCAAGAGTTTTTGCAAAAACTCAATAAAATGCCATCACGTTACAGGAGGAAAACGACCACCAAACAATATCTATAGAGACAGTTTCATTCACTCCAGAATGTCTTCAGCGCCTACACAGAAATCTGCATCACTGATGGTGTGGCACCTTTATCACCACAAGCATTTTCGAAGATATTCAACAGCAGCAATATCGGCATCTTCCATCCACGAAAAGATCTGTGTGACACTTGTGTCGCCTATGAAAAAGGCAATCTAGAGAAAACTCTGTGGAATGCTCATCGACAAAAGAAGACAGAGGCTCAGGAAGCAAAGGCTCAGAACAAACATTTGGCCGAGAATGACCAAGACATTTTGCTGATTTCAATGGACCTGCAAGCATTTCTCCTGTCTCCTGCATCCAGAGCGTCGGCAATGTACCTCAATGATGGTCCTGATTTTACAGAAAGATTAAATAGAATTTTCAACTAGATAAATTCATCCAATATTATATGTCTATTTGCAGTGTTAAGAAGTTCCTAGTGTGAGTTTCTATTGTATCAGTGCTTAAAATATGCATGTCACCTTTTGCTTTCTTCTCCTTTTCCTGTAACAAATGCGTTACTGTACTTTGAAAAAAAAAAAAAAACTTTAAAAAAAAAAGAAAAAAGCAACCAAAAAAAAAAAAAAACGGAAAAAAAAAAGCCTCAAATTTCTTTTCTGGGACCTGTGATGATATAATGAGGAAGACTCTTTGGTCAATCTCTGATTCTGAGGTCTGAACCCTATTGACTGATGTATCCAGTAGGCTAATCACTTTTTGCCACCTGTCAGTCTTGTGCATCTCGGGGAGTCCTATCACCACCCACAAGCAAGGCATCTCGCGCCGAGCTGGTCACGGAGTCGGCGAACCGAGAAATCTGCCTCGACCAAAGTTCTTAAACCCCCTTTGAGAGGTTCGCTTAGAGCAATTAAGCGACAGCAAAACTCGGATCTCTTCAAAATGATAATTATCGTTACTTGTAATGGTACTTGCCATCATATACGTATTTGGCATTACTTAATAGGTATAACATCGGACATTTAGTCCATTTTATTGATTAGGGTTGCCGCAATTCAGTTTTTTGCCTCTCCTGTAAAATTTTCTGAAACTGGCTTACGAGGTTTGCTTAGAGCACCGTCGATATCTCATATATTGCAACTGATTTTGGACGAACTTGTTACGAAAATGTCTTCAGAGGATAATTATCAAGTCAGATATGTTTATGCATCAGATGAAGTATGTGACGGTTTGACGACTATGCACCTGAGACCTATGTTACTGAGGAAAAATTACCAGATATGGTTTATATTGCGATTGCATTGCGCCTAACTAGTGCCATGAAGGAAAAGTTGAATAAACTTGTGAAAATTAAAGCGGAGAGCACTACATTTCTGACAGTCAATGCAACTATAGCTATGAATAACTGTTGATATAGAACCCTGTTGGCAGATTGACTTAAACCTGATGGTTTTACATATAATAAAATTAGCGAGAGAACCAATTTTCATCTCAAAATCAGCAAACTGTCGATCCCGTACAACAATTTGGCAAATACCCCTTGGTTAATTCTTTTTAGGTGGCCAGGCCAGGACGGCCAGTTACACGACTGTCGTTACGTACTGTTATTTCATTCACTAGGGCCTTTTGTTTTGTTTCTGGTACTTGTTGTGTGTTTAAGATAAGATGCTGGCCAGAGTGAATCATATTTTTTTTTCCTTCTATAAATCTGGTTTTTAGAATGTTTCTTTCTTTTGTATTCACTAATTGGCCCGCTGACTAGGGAACTACACAGATGCGATTTTTAAAGTTTAATTTTGATCATCAGCGTGTAAACTGAGGCGCAAAGCGAAATTTCCTGTTATACTTTTTAATTCTACTCGAAGATAATATATCCTTTTGTTTTTCTTGTTCAGAATGTGGGAACCAGAGACGTGCTACTGTTACACTGGACTGCGCATGGTACGGAGGCTTAGTGACGCCCCGCATGGAGGCCATCGCAGTATGGCATAACATATATCGCTCGAGAAACTGATCATTGTTAATTTCTTCCATTTTACTGTCTGTATTTATTCATGTTCATTGAAGGGGACAACTGCTAGTTAGAAATAAATGTTAATCAAGTTCTAAACATGTAAAAGACTACTTTAAAAAAAATAATTATTTCACTATTCTCTTTTCGGTAACTTAGATCTATTCTGTATTTAAAGAACAGAAAAATAACTTACAAAGAAAATCCATGGGAGAAACTGAAAGAGATAGCAGTGTGAGTGTAGCTGGTCTGACAAAAGACTGAGAGATGAAGAAAAACGATACAACAATAGAATGTGGCGCATGATAGTGTGGGTTGAAGACAAGAGGAGAGAAGAGCGCAGATAAGTGAAAGAGAACAGTACAACAAAAATCGTTTATGCATAAAAATTATTTCATATATTTGCACTGTCAGATCATAATCATCGTTTTTACTTATAATTTCATTTTATTTTGTCTATAATCTCTTTTCTTTTTCTTCCATTGTGTGTATTTGCCATATACGCCCTCAGAGGCTGAAGCCTTGCCTAGTTTTTAAAATTAGTTGTGTGTTTAGGGATGGTCAAATATAAACTTTTTTTTTTTGTGTGTTGTATATTAATGTATGCTGACGTTGTCTGTTCAAGGTGGGGCGCACTTTAAAAAAAAATAAAAAAAATTGAAGTGGAGCATGGGCCAGACAAGATTGGAGAAGTCTGGTCTAAGATGTTTCTTTAAAACTTCGGGTATTAATTAAATGACTCGTTCCTACCTGCTGTGATCAACTTATTGAAGAAGAAAACCGTTTGACTTCCAAAACTCCTTCAGGTTATGCTCTAAGCAGCTTGTCAGCTCTACATGCTTTCACTTTACATTGTGAAGTTACAGCTAAATCCTACCAGGCTCAGAAATTGATGACAACCGCTCAACCACCAAAACACTCATAGCACAATGCTTTTTCGATCGTTTGCATTTGCTATCGCTCTTTTGAGCATCAGCATGTAAGCCGTGTCGCATCTGTGAATGCACGTACGGGTATTATGTTCCAACCTCTCAAGTTAACAATCGATACTATTTGCAAATTAATATTCTCCCTTTGGGGAGGCATCATACTAAGCCCGGTCAGACACAGTTACCCGCTGGCAGACAAGTAGTATTATTATTATTTTTCTCAGCAAAGCCAGGCAGACCCTATCATACCAAGTCCGGTCAGACACAGTTATCCACTGGCAGACAAGAAGTATTATTATTATTTTTCTCAGTAAAGTCAGGCAGACCCTATCATACCAAGTCCGGTCAGACACAGTTATCCACTGGCAGACAAGAAGTATTATTATTATTTTTCTCAGTAAAGCCAGGCAGACCCTATCATACCAAGTCCGGTCAGACACAGTTATCCACTGGCAGACAAGAAGTATTATTATTATTTTTCTCAGTAAAGCCAGGCAGACCCTATCATACCAAGTCCGGTCAGACACAGTTACCCACTGGCAGACAAGAAGTATTATTATTATTTTTCTCAGTAAAGCCAGGCAGACCCTATCATACCAAGTCCGGTCAGACACAGTTACCCACTGGCAGACAAGAAGTATTATTATTATTTTTCTCAGTAAAGCCAGGCAGACCCTATCATACCAAGTCCGGTCAGACACAGTTACCCACTGGCAGACAAGAAGTATTATTATTATTTTTCTCAGTAAAGCCAGGCAGACCCTATCATACCAAGTCCGGTCAGACACAGTTACCCACTGGCAGACAAGAAGTATTATTATTATTTTTCTCAGCAAAGCCAGGCAGACCATATCATACCAAGTCCGGTCAGACACAGTTACCCACTGGCAGACAAGAAGTATTATTATTATTTTTCTCAGCAAAGCCAGGCAGACCCTATCATACCAAGACCGGTCAGTCGCAGTCAACGTCTGCCATTATTTCTTTGGTGTACATTTTGCTGTCGGCAACTGGCTGTAACTTTCTGGGGTCAGTTCTGAGCTTAGATTAATTTCGGGAGCTTTCTATAGAAATATCTACATATATATAGACCCATGTAAGTGGTAAAGGTTGGTGAGTGAGTGAGTTTTCAGCACTTGTGCTTCCCAGTATTTTATTGTTCAGTATACAGTTATTAAACTTTAATATTATTTAATCGATTGTCGGATCTCGTGTTTACTTTTTATACAGCTGTAATAGTTTCGTTTTCTAAAGGGTTGCAGTTAGATCAACTAACCCCCCCCCCCGCCCCCTCTCATAACGTGCTAGAATCAACCTCAGCTGTTACATATTGGGGACAATCTCCTGAGTGGACAATCAAAATGGCCAAACCCCATCCTTTTCTGTACGAGTATGATCAATATCTACTTTCTGGAAAACTGTCTGTTGGATTTCATTGAAATTTTGCATGGGCTCATACTGACACCAAGCCTTATAGAACGGAGTTTATTTGTTACACAATAGCCTCGTTTTGAGTTTTGTTTTTTGCACTTTGCGAAAAATAAGTAGTAGACTGAATGATTAAAAAATACGATTTCTAAAGTATCAACAGAGAGTATAGATAACACTGCGTACTGCAGGGGCTTTCTAGTTTCTTTCCCTTTACACTGCCGTTTATATTTTACTACGAGTAAGCATTACATTAAAAAATATATTTAGAGAATTATTCCTGCTTTTCCCCGACACTGCAGTACCGTATCCGTGACCAACGCAAGACAGGAGACAGCCAACTTAAGTTTGACTGCTCACCTTTGCACCATGCAAATTCTGAGGGTCAATGTTGGACACAGAGCTCTATAATAACAGGCCCATTGCGAATGACATCACAGAGTGTTTTTGTTTTGTTCTTCAGACACCTAAAATGGCCGTTGGATCAGCTGACGAGTGTAACTTCGGGATAAGTCTAAGCGGTTAAAATGCCTGCTGGTTGCATTGTAGCTGAATGTTATGTCAGGGGTGGAAAGGATGGATCCACGCTGGTCAGATTCCCTACCATCCCTACTAAGTGAAAGAATTGACCGAACCATGTGCGTGTACACACGTGTCATTGTTTACTGTAGTGAACTAGTTTTAGCTCGCCGCCGATGGGTTCGCGACGCCTGAAGTGCTCGCAGCGCGAATCAGCTAACGAATCAAAATCAGTGCTACCATCGCCATGGTTAAGCGTCGGTCCTTACAACAAAGATGGCCGATATGCGCAATGGGCCTATAGGAACGCGTCTGGGATAGATGAACTAATTGGCACCTGAGAAAATTAATTTTATACTTTTTGAAACTGTGATTCAGTCTGTGGCGTTGACAAAAGGCTAATTGCAGCACAATGAAGTACTCCCGCCACTACTTTTTTTTTTTAAATAATAAGATGATAAGATGGAAATGCACGAACGGGTTCATTGTGTATGGCGCTGACTGTCTTTTCAGCTCGGTCCTAGTTTGGTTTGTTGAGGCTACCGTGTCTACCAATGCAATAACAATGATCCCACTCGCTGCATGCTCAGTGCCGGATTAAAGAGTGGGCCTAATGGGTTGCAGCCCAGAGACTTCCGTAGCTGAGGGTCCTCAGAGATTCAGTGAAATGATAAATATCAAAACCTTATTGTAATTTTTATTGCAAGTCCTCCTCTTTAAAAGAAAAAGTTTTTTTTTCATGAAAATGTTGGTAGGTATTATAAATAAATTAAAAAAAAAAGCAACTGCTTTCAACAATCCGAAATTAGTGCTGTCATTAATTATCATTGGGTCCTCACAGTATTTTTACTCCAGAGGCGTTCAAAATCGTAATCTGGCCATATGCATATAGTGCATACTCTGTTATATATCTGAATCTATGATTAATGAAATCATGTCACACACATGCAAAAAAAAAAATCAAGAACTTGAAAGGATACAAAGCCAAGGAATTAAACAAACAAAACAACAACCCATCATGTAGGCGGCTCTCTGATGCAACAATCACTTTATTCTCCAAGAAAGCAAATTTTTCAATAAAGTGCAAGATTAATATTGAAAATACCAAGTTTTCTCATCTCATATTACTGACATAATGGAGATCAATAATCACTGGTCACTGAAGTTTTAACGCATCCAATGAGCTGACTATTGCCTTTACAATGGTACCAGATTATCTCATCACAAATGAGGATCAATACTGTGATAGAATTTTCCCCTCCTTTGTTCAGCATGATCAGTGTCTGCTTCTAAAATATCTGTGTTTTTGACGACGGCTTTTAAAATGATTTTAAAAAACAGTACTTGAGAAATTTTGAATAGTTAGGAATTTATTGCCGCATTTTTAAATCCTGGGAAAATATTTATTACACTTGAAAATTGTCGGTCACCAGACGTCATGAATGTGGGCAACAGTACAATTGAATCGGATATGTTTAAAGCTGACACATTTCTCTACATCACGATTCACCGAACTTCCCCCAGAAAGAGATCTATATTTCTGAAAATGATAGGATTTCTGCTCCATGAAATAATCTTCCCCTTGGGTCTCCAGATCTATATATTTTTTTTTCTTATTTTAACACGCGTAACCTCAGGCCTTAAATCCGAGTGCACTGTCAGCCAAGAATACTTCTCGAAAGTTCTAATATAAATACACGACGCCTTACTACTTAGGGATGAAGGCTTTAGGCTTTAGGACAGCGATATGTTTAAGTCTGGGTCACATAATTTTCGGTTTAAAAAAGCTTCAGAGTGCGAGTAAGAAGGTCAAGCAAAGTGGTTCGACTTCTGTCACTTGAATTGTTCAAAAACTTCAGCTGTTTCGAGCTTCAGTAATCAAGAGATACGTTTTTGACACAGAGAAGTCAGTGGTCTTAGCAAGTCCGTCCTTGGTCACGCGTAACAATATAATCTTCAATCTGTTTGTGGTTAAAGACAGTAGGTTGATGTAATAATTGCATTAGATTACCAGGTGACTGCCAAATCAGGTAGATTTTTGCTTTCTGTTTTCGATCTCATATAAACTACCAAAATTCATTGATTCAGTTCGTTCGATCTTTGACACAATTCTGGGTTCTTTACTTGACTGTAGTCCAGAATTTGATGTGATTTAGTGCAATATTCATAATGTATTGTTGATATAGAATCGTTTTTGGTTCTAAAATACACGGGCAAGCATTGACCCTTCACTTTTCCAAAAGCATCACATTCTTCAAGGCACTTAAACCTTCACTTGTTGTTTGGCTAAGAAAGAATAACTCTTTAAAAAAAAAAGAGGAATTTTTGTTTGCCACACCCCTCACCCCCTCCCCCTTTCCCCTTTTCTCTTTCCCCCCATGTGTACTTTTATAATGCTGTATGGGCGTTCAGTCATTTGATATAGTGGATGTCCTTGGTAAGGTCTTGATGCTCCAAAAATATTTCAGAGTGGAAATTTTGCATGGACAGTGTCAACTGATTTCATTCGAAACGTGACTGTCAAATGTTATTCACATGACCAAAAATTGTATTTAGGAAATGTCGCCCTGCATCTTTGTTGAAATGAATGAAACCAGCCTCTTAAAGTTCAGTGCCGTTATTGAAAAGCGTTCGCAGGCTCCGCAGAAGCCGACCCCCCCTCCCCCCTCTTTTCATAGGCTTTGCTGGTGGAGAGCTCCCCTCCCCCTCCCCCTCCCGCCCCCCATTCCCCGGCGTAACTGCTTTTTTTGATGACCCCCAGATTTGGATGTTTCGTAATATAAAAAATTACCCCCCCCCTCCCAAAAAAAAAAAAAACTAAGCAAAAGAGAAGGTAAGAAAAAAAAAACAGAGGCGAAATGTCCTGACGATTTCTCTTGGTCCGGACTTCCTGTCAATTCTTGGCTTTCCCGAGCAAACATTAACGCAGCAAAATCACTATAATTTGTTTGAAATAAAGTCCCCCCCAACCACCCCCCCTCCCTCAATTTTTTTTTCACAAGAAAAAGAAATACAACAACAACAACAAAAGCAAATCAAGTTCACTAAGGCACGAGAAAAATTAAAAGTTGAGTCTTCTTGTGTCGAGGCAAGTGGATATCAGGAAACAAAGCTCTGTCAGTTACGAGCTCATGTGGCAAATTTTCCTGTCGCCGCAGTTGTAGGCGGATCTCAAAAGGTAGGCGTCGACAGTGGTATTGCGTTGTTGTACTGCTTCATGGATCATAAGCATGTTGGTCCCTTTAGTACCAGTGCCGATGACTTGATGTATTCTCGTTCCGTTTCTATCTGAAGAAGCAAAGCGGGATGGTAAAGGGTAGGTTCTTAAATATCCTGGTGTGAGGCCTGAAAGACATGACCCTGAAGTACACAAGAGAGAGAACGAGCAAGAGAGAGAGAGAGAGAGAGAGAGAGAGAGAAAGAGAGAGAAAGAAAGAGAGAGGGAGAGAGAGAAAGAGAGAGAGGTAGAGATAGAGAGAGAGAGAGAGATAGAAAGGGAGAGATAGAGGGAGAGAGAGAGAGAGAGAAAAAGAGAGAGGGAGTGACAGAAAATAAGAAACTGGAGAGAGTGAGAAAGAAAGAGAATGAGAGCGAGGGGAAAAGAGAGGAGCAGGGAGAGAGAGAGAGAGAGAGTGAGAGAGAGAGAGAGAGGGAGAGTGGGGGGGGGGAAGAAAGAGAGAAAGAGACAGAGAGAAAAAAGTAGAGACAGAGAGAGAGAGAGAGAGACAGGGAGAGGGAGAGGGAGAACGAATGGGAGAGAGGGAGAATGAGAGAGAGAGAGAGAGAGAGAAGGAAAAGAAAGCGGAGTTTAGAGGGCTACGAATGAGAAACAGTATAGTAAACTGAACACAAATGAATTTAAACGACATGATCATTATAATTAATTTCATCTGATCATTTTTATGGCAGTTATCCCCACTAGCTAAAAACGCCGATGTTTGAACGCCGGACACGTGGTCTCAACCAAATTTCCTACCACATCACACTTTTCCATTCCACTTGGAGAAAATGCGTCTCTTTTTGCGGCTAGAAAAAAAAAATCGCACTTAAATAATATAAATAAAGCTAATATGTGTTTATCTGTCGGTTCGGATTTACATGAAATTTTGGAGATAACTTCCTTACGCCCTGCAGAAGATTCTTTATTGCACAAGTAGACTTCAAATGGTGGAGGATTTTTTATAGTTTGCTCTGTGTCGCTCATTTGCTCCCATCGGATCCCTTTTTTTTTGACGACCACATAAGCCAACAAACTTCCGGCCGGCTGATTTAAACTATTCGACGTGCTAGCGGCTAAAATTAGAGCACAGGCATTCTCTATTGTATTAAAATGATTTCAAATTGATATTGATAATTAAATTTTACAGCTTACATTGTTTACTCCATTCAAATGTTTAATCATTAAAATTCGTCTTTTGTCATTCTAGAATAAGACTCTTCGTTAGTAGCCCACGGCAGAGGCAAGCTTTAAAGTCCTCGAATAGAGCGGCATTTAAGCTTGTAATTAATATTCAAGACTGAAGATTGTCCAAAATGGACATTATGTCCACGTAATTTATTGTCAAAAACACGACATTTCGTAATTTGTTCTCGTGATCACGAAGGTTTAGCTGCTTACATGTTCGCGCAAGAACTCTAGAAATTGATTTAAACAAAAGTGATAAGTAATGAAAATTACCACAATAAAGTCACTCACTGCAGACATTATAATAGTCTTTCACTCTTAGCACAGATTCTTGATGCGACAAGATGAAACAGTTCCTTTTTCGCTCTCTAAAAAAAGCGCGCACACACTTTGGGCGCTGACCGGGGCCACTGTCCATGGCGCATTGCATGCAAGAGTGCCTGGTAAACTAATAATACGGTTTTGATATGGAGCTATCGCGATTGAAAAAACAACAACAAAACAACCACCAGAATTTTACTGTCTTGACTGAAGTTATAAATTACAAAATACGCCATTTCAATCAAGTCCTACAATGGTAACTGAACATTGAACGAACGTCAGTACTTTTTCTATATTGGCTTCGCAAAATGAGCTACTACAGTACTTAGTATTTCAGCGCATACGCCGGTTGGTGGCGGTGCGAAATCCATGCACCCAAAACGCACTAGCTCCCCCATCCCATTGTATCTAATATCATTGCGCTAAGTGGCGTAACATTTAATGTAGCTAGAATGATGCAAGAGAGAATACATTCGTCTTTGACATTAGGTCATTGGTCAAGCAGTTGCAGCTCAAGAAAACACAGTCTGAAGTCAGTTCCGAAATTTGCGCCGCTCTTCCGAGAGCTTTAACTTCAGAGTCTTTTGACTGAATGTATTAGAAGTAGGAAGGTGGACTACTCTGTCAAGTACCGTCGCGCCCGTTTTCGCTGTAATTATTTGGTGGGAACTTTGCCCTGGGCACTTTTCATGAAGCCGGCCATTAATAAAATATTTTTTGCCCTTTGAAAATTCATACTCTCTCTCTAATTTTACTTCCCAATGTTATGCACCCCCCCCCCCCCCCGCCTGCAAAAAAAAAATAAAAAATTCCTGCTTTCAGAATAGAAATTCAATAATATTACAAATAATACACGACCATATCCGTTAGAAAAGTGTCACAGTTTTGCTCATTGACAAGAAAACTATACTTGAACCAGAAATTTAGGTTTTTAGAAAGGACAAGGCTTGGCGTTTTGTAGCCAACATCAAGCCAGCCAAATTGATGACGGAAGTGACGTGAACTAGTAATGGTGAGTTTACTGTAATACTGAACGTTTAAGGCGGATCTTTTGTATTACGCCAAAAAGATCAAAGAATTCGCCACTTCCAAAATTTCGCGTTGATTGTGGATTTACCGATCATAAAAGTTTAGGTCGTGGAAAATCTGCATACAAAAATGTACTGCAGTACAACTAAATCTATCAATCTATATAAAAAAACAGCAAGGAAAAAAAATTCACTGCTGCGAGGAAGAAATGCCCAGA
>OZ007576.1:4685884-4723384 GCA_963931925.1 Onchidella celtica | reverse complement strand
TTTGTGACGTCACACAATGGGATCATCCTGTCTGGTTAATTTATTAGTCTGTGGCCCCCATCAGCTACTCAAACTAATTGCCCCAGTGCGCTTAAAAGTAAAACTTGGTTATTTATGCCTTTTCTGTATGCTTAAATGCAGTTATTGAATGTAGGAAAAACATGGTTCACTAATCCTGTCGATTCGGCTTCACAAATTTTGTAGTTTCATTTTGCTGTGTAAAAAACATTGTATTTTTTATGTTCCATCAATTACCAACTAAAGTGAAGGCAGTTGAATGGACTCATCTGAAACTTTGTTATATAGAACACATTTTTATAATTTTCTGGAGGATTGATCATCATCCATTTTGAAATAAATTATTGGTTATTTATTTAGAGGCCTTTGCCACGAGCCGTAGGGTGAGTTTCTTTTTTTTTTTGTCGAGCATGGAATGTTTTAACTGATGGCCTTCATTTAACTGGTTTGGGGGAGTATTAACGAGTTCACGAACTCGAGCCCGTGAAAAGTGGAAAGAGTAGGGATAAGAGGGGGAGTTGGTAGTCTAAACGTGGGAGCACGAATTTTAAATAATGGGTTAACCCTTAGACGACTAGCGCTGTGAAAGTTAAGTTTTCGCAACTTCGTCTTGGGTTAGAGATGTAAACCATTTAGTTACCTTAAATTGTAACTAGGAATTTAGAACCTGTCAGTTTAGGCTTTTCATCTATAATTAGAGGCGTTTAGCGGTGAAACCAAACTTGTTACCGGAAGTGCAATCAGAAAGTATTAGCAGGTCAGGCTTGGGAATTAAAGTGGTTAATTAGTAAGACAAACTTGCTTTGTTGCAGCTAGGGCCGGGTCGACCAATGAGAGGAGAGACCCCATAGCAACCTCCGAGGGTAAAAAAAAACACTAACGCACCATTTCCAAGTGGATTCAGATTTGAGAGCATTGGCCAAATGATGGATTCCGGTGGCCTCCCACCTGAGTAGGAAACAATCATAGGCAAAAAGCTCACACTGTGTTGAGAACTAACAGTGACGTGAGTCTCGATGCATCAGACTTTAGTGTGCCTTCAGCCATAGTAAGAATTCTCGCTGGCCTGGACATGCGAGCGAGGTAATGGTGAGCTTGAACCTCATAAAACTTGGTCTGAAAGTTTCCAAGGTGTCTACGTGAACGTACAGTGGGTGTGCCAGGAACTGTTGCATGAGGAGACCAGCTTTCCGCCAAATATAGTGACGGGAAAATAGAACGTAAGAATTATATGATAGATGTTGTTTAGTAGCTGTTAATTTGTGCTCTTAAGCTGAGCTGTGTTAACACTCACATTTGGAATTCTTAGAGTGGAATTGTCTAGCAATTGCAGTTGATTTACTATATCAACTTGTCTAGTGAGCGATTCCGTGCATTATGAACCGGTCATTCATTTGATGATTTATATGCCATTCCTAATTGTACGTTATCGAGACTGAATGATTTGAAATTTTCCATACCGGTTTTCCCCATTGGGAAACCGTAAGTTTCTGCAGTCGTCATTGAAGAGCGAATAGTAATATAATTTATTATTCCTACTTATGTAGGTTGTTTGAATTTCTGCAGTTGCTATTTTGAATGCAATACCCATAATTATTTTAATATGCAGTCGAATTTGTAATACATTTATATGGCCCTTCAGGCCTGACTAAAATTTATTCTCGTGTTGCTTTATTTTGTATGATAGTCCGAGAGTAAGTCGGAGAGCTATAGTCCCCCATACCCTGACTCACCTCGTTCATGACAGCCTTTTCCTTTTTAAAAAAGTATTGTCTGAACGTCCCGTCAATTACCGTGGAATGTCCCATGTGGATAATTCTTTAAAAATGGAAGATTTTGTGTCACATAGAGTTTGATATCTAAGATTTGTTAAGACAAGAACAGAATCCTCAAATATGCACATTTCTTTTACGGACAAACAACAAATTAATAAAATAGAGAAAAATTTAGATTTTGCTTACAAAAGAGAGTAGTAACATATGAAACAGAGCTAGGTGATACATAAACGCCGCAGATCTTGTAAAGAGTTTTTATAGAATTATAATACAGAATGAGCTACCACTGAGTCAGCTTTTTATGCTAGGTTTGGGTTGCCAGACTGTAATCATATTTATTTTTCTTCTTAGCCTGCCAGGACAGCCGGGCCGATTGTAACAACCAGAAATCAGTCAAACAATTATTTTTGTGCACCCTGTCTCCCTTGCCCACATATCAGAACATAAGCACAAAATTTGATACAATATCTGTCTGTTCACATGTTGGGTTGGACTTAGCAAGACGTTAAGAACAACAACAACAGCTTTACACAACTACCGGACACCAGGACTGGCCGACAGACGCAGAAATAATGATCGTCTCACAAGATGGTAGAACCTGAGCTGAAAAGGCTCGGGTAGCCGCTATTCAGGGTCTATTCCAAGATTCCATATTTCTTGAAAACCCATTTCCCACCTGTGTCTTCCACAGGGGGAGGGGCTCCCTATCAATCTGTATCATGTTCTGTCTAGATAGCAGGAGGCGGTTAATCTGGTGTCGTCTTCACAGAAAGTGACATTATTAATTTGAGAAAGGAGGAAAATTTATTCAAATAACCTACAATCCGCCACATGACACTAGCAAAGTTTAAAATATACCTAAGATATCGGACGATAACGGAGCTAGAGGTGAACAGTCATCTGAGCACCTGAAAGTTCTTGACAACGTGACAAAAAATTATGAAACTATGTGTTCTGCCTCAATTTTTAATGATAAATTACATAGGCACATTCATGTCCAACCGAATTCATTGTTTGATTCACGAGTATTTTGAGTGCCAGGAAAAAAGACATGTTTTCGTCGAGTAGAATCGAAAAGGGTGATCGGGAATTTCATTCTACGCCTGTCTTTGTTTGTCGCCTGGTCTTGCATATTTCTAGTCGGAAATGAATTTGAATTGGTGTATTCTCTGTGTCGACCGGCCGGGTAGTCTGGATAAGACGAAGACTCATCACATGAACTTAATTGACTGGATAACGACGTTAATAATGTTAGGCTGGGCCCGCAAATGTAACTTGCTATCGTATTGCAATCATGTCTTAGTTTCATATTCCCATGGACTCTGTAACGTGCCTGTCTTTGGCATGTGTGCCCATCTCTGGCATGTGTACCTATCTCTGTCATGTGTACCAGTCTCTGGCGTGTGTGGCCGTCTCCGGCATTTGTGCCTGTCTGTGGTATGTGTGCATGTCACTGGTATGTGTTCCTGTCTCAATGTGTTTTAGTTAGGGAAGCATATTGTGTGCACTGTTAATTTTGTTAATTTAGTTAATTTATCAGTGTGTGTGTATATATGTGTGTGCGCGCTATGTATCATACTTTCTGCTTCTGTAACTGTATTGTTATGTATTCAATGATCAAAACAAATTTCCTTGTACAAGGACGAATAAAATTTATCTTATCTTATCTTATCTTATCTCTGGCATTTGTGCCTATCTCTGGCATTTGTGCCCGTTTCTGGCATGT
Organism: Onchidella celtica; assembly: GCA_963931925.1. NCBI lineage: Eukaryota > Metazoa > Mollusca > Gastropoda > Systellommatophora > Onchidiidae > Onchidella > Onchidella celtica. The sequence continues at coordinate 4,719,865 of OZ007576.1, read as the reverse complement.
GTGCCCGTTTCTGGCATGTGTGACCGTCTCTGGCATGTGTGACCGTCTCTGGCATGTGTTCCTGTCTCTGGCATGTGTCCCTGTCTCTGGTATGTGTGCCCGTTTCTGGCATGTGTGACCGTCTCTGGCATGTGTTCCTGTCTCTGGCATGTGTGCCTATCTCTGGCATGTGTTCCTGTCTCTGGCATGTGTGCCTATCTCTGGCATGTGTGCCTGTCTCTGCCATGTGTGCCCGTTTCTGGCATGTGTGACCGATTCTGGCATGTGTTCCTGTCTCTGGCATGTGTGACCGTCTCTGGCATGTGGGCCCGTCTCTGGCATTTGTTCCTGTCTCTGGCATGTGTGAGCGTCTCTGGCATGTGTCCCTGTCTCTGGTATGTGTGCCTGTCTCTGGTATGTGTACCTGTCTCTGCCATGTGTGCCGGTCTCTGGCATGTGTGCCTGTCTCTGGCATGTGTGCCTGTCTCTGGCATGTGTGCCTGTCTCTGGCATGTGTGCCTGTCTCTGGCATGTGTGCCTGTCTCTGGCATGTGTGCCTGTCTCTGGTATGTGTGCCTGTCTCTGGCGTGTGTGCCTGTCTCTGGCATGTGTGCCTGTCTCTGTCATGTGTGCTTGTCTCTGTCATGTGTGCTTGTCTCTGGCATGTGTTCCTGTCTCTGGTAATTGTGCCTGTCTCTGGTATGTGTGCCTGTCTCTGGTATGTGTGCCTGTCTCTGGTATGTGTTCCTGTCTCTGGTTTGTGTGCCTGGCTCTGGTGTGTGTGCCTGTCTCTGGCGTGTGAGCCTGTCTCTGGCATATGTGCCTGTCTCTGGTATGTGTGGCTGTCTCTGGTATGTGTGCATGTCTCTGGCATGTGTGCCTGTCTCTGGCATGTGTGCCTATCTCTGGCATGTTTGCCTGTCTCTGTTATGTGTGCCTGTCTCTGGTATGTGGGCCTGTCTCTGGTATGTGTGGCTGTCTCTGGTATGTGTGCCTGTCTCTGGTATGTGTGCCTGTCTCTGGTATGTGTGCCTGTCTCTGGCGTGTGCGCCTGACTCCGGCATTTGTGCCCGTCTCCGGCATGTGTGACCGTCTCTGGCATGTGTGACCGTCTCTGGCATGTGTGCCCGTCTCTGGCATGTGTGCCCGTCTCTGGCATGTGTGCCCGTCTCTGAAATATGTGACCGTCTGTGGCATGTGTGCCCTTCTCTGGCATGTGTGCCTGTCTCTGTTATTTGTGCTGTCTCTGATATGTGTGCCTGTCTCTGGTATGTGTGCCTGTCTCTGGTATATGTGCCTGTCTCTGGCGTGTGTGCCTGTCTCCGGCATTTGTGCCCGTCTCTGGCATGTATGACCGTCTCTGGCATGTGTGACCGTTTCTGGCATGTATGACCGTCTCTGGCATGTGTGACCGTTTCTGGCATGTGTTACCGTCTCTGGCATGTGTGCCCGTCTCTGGCATGTGAGCCCGTCTCTGGCATGTGTGCCCGTCTCTGGCATATGTGACCGTCTGTGGCGTGTGTGCCCGTCTCTGGCATGTGTGCCCGTCTCTGGCATGTGTGCCCGTCTTTGGCATGTGTGCCCGTCTCTGGTATGTTTGCCCGTTTCTGGCATGTGTGCCCGTCTTTGGCATGTGTGCCCGTCTTTGGCATGTGTGCCCGTCTTTGGCATGTGTGCCCGTCTTTGGCATGTGTGCCCGTCTCTGGCATGTGTGCCCGTCGTTGGCATGTGTGCCAGTCTCTGGCATGTGTGCAATTCTATGGCGTGTGCACGTTTCTTGCATGTGTGCCCGTCTGTGGCGTGTGTGCCAGTCCACGGCCTGTGCCGGCTTGTTTCATGTATGCCCGTCTGTGGCATGTGTGCTCGTCTGTGGCATGTGGGCCAGTCCATGGCGTGTTCCGGCCTGTTTCATGTGTGCCCGTCTGTGGCATGTGTGCCAGTCCCCATTTCTTTCAGTTAAATTTGAAATTAAAAAAAAAAAATCCAAAACAAACGGAGATGCGACAGCGGCGCTACAAAGTCGCCCATGTGTACCAAGCCGTAAGACTCATTCTGATCAAAATCCAACACCCGCAAAATACAATTTATTAGAAACGCTGCAGCTTTTGGTTTATGAGGAACATCGTTACTTTTGGTCTATCATAGACATTGTCGCTTTTGCTGAATGAGAAAAACTGTCGCTTTTGGTCAGTCAGAAAAAAAACTGTCACTTTGGGTCAATCAGAAAAAAACTGTCACTTTGGGTCAATCAGAAAAAAACTGTTACTTTGGGTCAATCAGAATAAAAACTTTCACTTTGGGTCAATCAGAAAAAAACTGTAGCTTTGGGGCAATAAAAAAAAACAAACAAAACAAACTGTCGGTTTTGGTCAATCAGAAAAGAAAAAAAAAAATGTCGCTTTTGGTCAATCAGAAAAACTGTCGCTTTTGGTCAATCAGAAAAACTGTCGCTTTTGGTCAACCAGAAAAAAACTGTCACTTTGGGTCAATCAGAAAAAAACTGTCACTTTGGGTCAATCAGAAAAAAACTGTTACTTTGGGTCAATCAGAAAAAAACTTTCACTTTGGGTCAATCAGAAAAAAACTGTAGCTTTGGGTCAATAAAAAAAAATAAACAAAACAAACTGTCGGTTTTGGTCAATCAGAAAAGAAAAAAAAAAATGTCGCTTTTGGTCAATCAGAAAAACTGTCGCTTTTGGTCAATCAGAAAAACTGTCGCTTTTGGTCAACCAGAAAAAAACTGTCGCTTTTGGTCAATCATAAACATTGTCGCTTTTGCTCAATGAGAAAAACTGTCGCTTTGGGTCAATCAGAAAAAAAACTGTCGCTTTGGGACAATCAGAAAAAAAACTGTCGCTTTTGGTCAATCATAAACATTGTCGCTTTTGCTCAATGAGAAAAACTGTCGCTTTGGGTCAATCAGAAAAAAAACTGTCGCTTTGGGTCAATCAGAAAAAAACTGTCGCTTTGGGTCAATCACAAATAAAACTGTCGCTTTGGGTCAATCAGAAAAAAAAACTGTCGGTTTTGGTCAATCAGTAAAAAAAACAAAACTGTCGCTTTTGGTCAATCAGAAAAAAACTGTCGCTTTTGGTCAATCAGAAAAAAAAAAAACTGTCGCTTTTGGTCAATCAGAAAAAAAACTGTCGCTTTGGGTCAATCAGAAAAAAAACAAAACAAACTGTCGCTTTTGGTCAATCAGAAAAAAACTGTCGCTTTGGGTCAATCAGAAAAAATCTGTCGCTTTTGGTCAATCAGAAAAAAACTGTCGCTTTGAGACAATCAGAAAAAAAACAAAAACAAACTGTCGCTTTTGGTCAATCAGAAAAACCTGTTGCTTTTGGTCAATAAAAAAAACAACAAAACAAACTGTCGCTTTTGGTCAATCAGAAAAAAAACTGTCGCTTTTGGTCAATCAGAAAAAAATTGTCGCTTTTGGTCAATCAGAAAAAAACTGTCGCTTTTGGTCAATCAGAAAAAAAATTGTCGCTTTTGGTCAATCAGGAAAAAAAAAAACGGTCGCTTTTGCTTTATCAGAAAAAAAAAGTCGTTGTCAGAATGTCGCCACTTCCAGCCCGTGAGAGTCATTTTTATCGCGCATGGCCTATCAGTATTAACAACAACAAAACATCGTTCGTGTCCGAAAATATCGCTGCTTCTATTAGAAAAAAAAAAAAAGCTTCTAATTTGGCCGGTGAAAGATGGAAATGTCCTTTTTTCTTGTCAGAAAAAATAACATGTTATTATATGTTATAGCCAATGAGAAAAATGTAAGTTTTTGCTTATGAGAAAAATGTTAGTTTTTGCCTGTTATAATTTGTTGCTTTTGACCCATCAGAATAATTTTGCTTTTGACCAGTTAAATTAATGCCACTTTTGACATTTCAAAATGATATCGCTCCTGGCCGACCAAAAAGCTACTGAACTAATAATGCAAATATATAGATAAAGGAAGAACTACTGAACAAAATTAATGGTGTCAGTGTACACGAAACGTGCAAGGAAGAGCTTGTGGGCAAAATGTGCAATGAAAAGCTACTAATCAGATTCTGTTAATGCAGACAAAAATAATGTGCAAGTAAGAGCTATTGCGTATATTCTGTTAGTGTACACAAAACGTGCAAGTAAGAGCTATTGCATATATTCTGTTAGTGTACATAAAATGTGCAAGTAAGAGCTATTGCATATATTGTTAGTGTACACAAAACGTGCAAGTAAGAGCTATTGCGTATATTCTGTTAGTGTACACAAAACGTGCAAGTAAGAGCTATTGCATATATTGTTAGTGTACACCAAACGTGCAAGTAAGAGCTATTGCACATATTGTTAGTGTACACAAAACGTGCAAGTAAGAGCCATTGCGTATATTGTTAGTGTACACAAAACGTGCAAGTAAGAGCTATTGCGTATATTCTGTTAGTGTACACAAAACGTGCAAGTAAGAGCTATTGCGTATATTCTGTTAGTGTACACAAAACGTGCAAGTAAGAGCTATTTGCACATATTCTGGACCCAGAATATAACTGGAAGAATCAGTAGAGTTTACGTGTTACTGTCGACAAAGAAAATCTATGATGTAGATGGCGTGAGAGCCGCGTTAGTCTACACGAAATAGACAAGAAAAACTGTTGAACAGATAATGGTGTCACCTGATCCTGCTGCACTTACTGCTACTGCTGCCGCTCCTACTGCTACTACTGCTGCTGCTGCTACTGCTACTACTGCTGCTGCTGCTCCTACTGCTGCTACTGCTGCTGCTGCTACTGCTGCTGTTGTTGCCAGTACTGTCACTGCTGCTACTGCGTCTACCGTCTCTCGAACCAGCTCCCTTCGCTGTACGACCAAGAACTAGATCCATCTTATATACGCAAACGTCTCCTACGCTAATTTCACTTGATACCCGTCGGCGTCGTCGCACCCCCCCCCCCCAACCACCTTGCCAGATGGCATGACTTGTAATTATTCAAACAGAACCTTTGAAATATATGGTTTTGTCTTAGTGCAGCAACCTCTCAGCATTGAGACGTCCGGTCATTTGTCATTGTTTTTGCTGGAGCCGCTCGGAGTAACATGACCACTACACCAAAAAAAAAAAAAAGAAGAATTGAAAATAGGACTAAATTATGTGTGATTTGAGTGGAGGCCCTACTTCTTTTTATGTCACGTCTTTTGTCTGCATTATTTCCGTGGCGGTCATTATTTACCTTACTTTTTACACCATTGATGATCTTCTCTTTACTCATCACCTAATCCTCCTTTCTTTCTTCATTAGTTATTTATTTTTTTATTAATTTTGTCGCCACGTCCCGTTATCTGTCGTCATTTGCGGATCATCATACCCACCGATGTCCGTTTCTTGCTTCTTTATCCAACTAAACCTCCCTTCTTGGGCTCTTTCTTTCTTTCTTTCTCTCTGTCCTTTTTGTTTCTTTCTTTCCGTCTTTCTTTCATTCGTTCTTTGTCTCTTTCTTTCTTTGGTATTTCTTTCTGTCGTTCTGTCTTTCTTTCTTCTTGTTCTTTCTTTCTTTCTTTCTGCTAGTTCTTCTTTCTTTCTTTCTTTGTCTCTGTCTTTGTCTCTTTCTTTCTTGCTCTCTTTCCTTCTATCTGTCTTTATTCACCTCATTATCATACCCGTTGATGTAGGTTCTGTCATTTCCTCGCCTCACCCTCCGACTTCAGCTGTTTCCTCATAGCTTTTTATTTTCCTTGCGTCCAACTGATCTCTATGAGTCTATCACACTCCTATAAGCGATTATTATTTGTCTGGACTTTGTGCGCAGTACTTTGTCTTATTCAGATTCGTCTTCAACCGTTTTTGTCTCGCAGCTCACAGTTTTCTTCTCAGGTCACGTTTGACAATTCAGATAAACGTGTCTTTAAATCCCCCCCCCCCCCCCCAAAAATAAAAGAATGACCAGTTGATCATTATTTTAACCTTCCAAAAAACTCTCGGAACAATATCGAGAGGTATTTGTCATATTGTTGTACGCGACATTTTGGTGATTTTGAAGTTTTGTCATGAAAGTGGTTGTCTCACTCCTAATTTCATTGTGTATAAGTGCCATTCCTATCGGTTAAAAAGTTTTCGAGATATGTGATGGTTGTGACACCATGTTTTATGCGTTTTAGCCCCTTTGCCGACCAAACTTCAATCCTTATTTTTCTCAAAAACGCAAATATAAACACACAAAACAATTTGGCCAATGCCCGAAGATATTAAGTCTTGTATGGCGGGTTTCTTTGAACAGATGTTTCATTTTCTGATGATACAAGTCCATTCACGAGGAACCTTTTGAAACTGTAATCAAATACACGAGTGTAGAGATTTAAAATTGATTCTGCCATTCGACAAAGACCAGAGAGTCTTGAAAGGCCGAGGCCACAGGAGATCTTCAGAGAAAGAGACTCCTCCTTTAAGGATGAAATTTGGACACTGATCTCGTTACCCTCTCTGTTGGCCACTGATCTCCTTACCCTTTATGTTGGCCACTGATCTCCTTGTCCTCTATGTTGGCCACTGATGTCCTTACCCTCTATGTTGGCCACTGATCTCCTTACCCTCTATGTTGGCCACTGATCTCCTTACCCTCTATGTTGGCCACTGATCTCCTTACCCTCTATGTTGGCCACTGATCTCCTTACCCTCTATGTTGGCCACTGATCTCCTTACCCTCTATGTTGGCCACTGATGTCCTTACCCTCTATGTTGGCCACTGATCTCCTTACCCTCTATGTTGGCCACTGATCTCCTTACCCTCTATGTTGGCCACTGATCTCCTTACCCTCTCTGTTGGCCACTGATATCCTTACCCTCTATGTTGGCCACTGATCTCCTTACCCTCTATGTTGGCCACTGATCTCCTTACCCTCTATGTTGGCCACTGATCTCCTTGTCCTCTATGTTGGCCACTGATGTCCTTACCCTCTATGTTGGCCACTGATCTCCTTACCCTCTATGTTGGCCACTAATCTCCTTACCCTCTATGTTGGCCACTGATCTCCTTACCCTCTATGTTGGCCACTGATCTCCTTACCCTCTATGTTGGCCACTGATCTCCTTACCCTCTATGTTGGCCACTGATCTCCTTACCCTCTATGTTGGCCACTGATCTCCTTACCCTCTATGTTGGCCACTGATCTCCTTACCCTCTATGTTGGCCACTGATCTCCTTACCCTCTATGTTGGCCACTGATGTCCTTACCCTCTATGTTGGCCACTGATCTCCTTACCCTCTATGTTGGCCACTGATCTCCTTACCCTCTATGTTGGCCACTGATCTCCTTACCCTCTCTGTTGGCCACTGATATCCTTACCCTCTATGTTGGCCACTGATCTCCTTACCCTCTATGTTGGCCACTGATCTCCTTACCCTCTATGTTGGCCACTGATCTCCTTACCCTCTATGTTGGCCACTGATCTCCTTATCCTCTATGTTGGCCACCGATCTCCTTATCCTCTATGTTGGCCAATGATCTCCTTACCCTCTATGTTGGCCACTGATCTCCTTACCCTCTATGTTGGCCACTGATGTCCTTATCCTCTATGTTGGCCACTGATCTCCCTATCCTCTATGTTGGCCACTGATCTCCTTACCCTCTATGTTGGCCACTGATCTCCTTATCCTCTATGTTGGCCACTGATCTCCTTACCTTCTATGTTGGCCACTGATGTCCTTACCCTCTATGTTGGCCACTGATCTTCTTACCTTCTATGTTGGCCACTGATATCCTTACCCTCTATGTTGGCCACTGATCTCCTTACCCTCTATGTTGGCCACTGATCTCCTTATCCTCTATGTTGGCCACTGATCTCCTTATCCTCTATGTTGGCCACTGATGTCCTTACCCTCTATGTTGGCCACTGATCTCCTTATCCTCTATGTTGGCCACTGATGTCCTTACCCTCTATGTTGGCCACTGATCTCCTTACCCTCTATGTTGGCCACTGATCTCCTTACCCTCTATGTTGGCCACTGATCTCCTTATCCTCTATGTTGGCCACTGATCTCCTTATCCTCTATGTTGGCCACTGATCTCCTTACCCTCTATGCTGGCCACTGATCTCGTTATCCTCTACGTTGGCCACTGATGTCCTTATCCTCTATGTTGGCCACTGATGTCCTTACCATATTGGCCACTGATGTCCTTACCCTCTATATAGGCCACTGATCTCCTTATCCTCTATGTTGGCCACTGATCTCCTTATCCTCTATGTTGGCCACTGATCTCCTTACCCTCTATGTTGGCCACTGATCTCCCTATCCTCTATGTTGGCCACTGATCTCCTTATCCTCTATGTTGGCCACTGATCTCCCTATCCTCTATGTTGGCCACTGATCTCCCTATCCTCTATGTTGGTCACTGATGTCCTTATCCTCTATGTTGGCCACTGATCTCACTATCCTCTATGTTGGCCACTGATCTCCTTACCCTCTATGTTGGCCACTGATCTCCTTACCCTCTATGTTGGCCACTGATCTCCTTATCCTCTATGTTGGCCACTGATCTCCTTATCCTCTATGTTGGCCACTGATCTCCTTATCCTCTATGTTGGCCACTGATCTCCCTATCCTCTATGTTGGCCACTGATGTCCTTACCCTCTATGTTGGCCACTGATCTCCTTATCCTCTATGTTGGCCACTGATCTCCTTACCTTCTATGTTGGCCACTGATGTCCTTATCCTCTATGTTGGCCACTAATCTCCTTACCCTCTCTGTTGGCCACTGATCTCCTTATCCTCTATGTTGGCCACTGACCTCCTTACCCTCTATGTTGGCCACTGATGTCCTTACCGTCTCTGTTGGCCACTGATCTCCTTACCCTCTATGTTGGCCACTGATGTCCTTATCCTCTATGTTGGCCACTGATCTCCTTATCCTCTATGTTGGTCACTGATGTCCTTACCCTCTATGTTGGCCACTGATCTCCATATCCTCTATGTTGGCCAATGATCTCCTTATCCTCTATGTTGGTCACTGATCTCCTTATCCTCTATGTTGGCCACTGATGTCCTTACCCTCTATGTTGGCCACTGATCTCCTTATCCTCTATGTTGGCCACTGATCTCCTTATCCTCTATGTTGGCCACTGATGTCCTTACCCTCTATGTTGGCCACTGATCTCCTTACCCTCTATGTTGGCCACTGATGTCCTTACCCTCTATGTTGGCCACTGATCTCCCTATCCTCTATGTTGGCCACTGATCTCCTTACCCTCTATGTTGGCCACTGATCTCCTTACCCTCTATGTTGGCCACTGATGTCCTTACCCTCTATGTTGGCCACTGATCTCCTTACCCTCTATGTTGGCCACTGACCTCCCTATCCTCTATGTTGGCCAATGATGTCCTTACCCTCTATGTTGGCCACTGATCTCCCTATCCTCTATGTTGGCCACTGATCTCCCTATCATCTATGTTGGCCACTGATTTCCCTATCATCTATGTTGGCCACTGATCTCAGTATCCTCTATGTTGGCCACTGATCTCAGTATCCTCTATGTTGGCCACTGATCTCCCAATCCTCTATGTTGGCCACTGATCTCCTTATCCTCTATGTTGGCGACTGATCTCCTTATCCTCTATGTTGGCCACTGATCTCCTTATCCTCTATGTTGGCCACTGATCTCCCTATCCTCTATGTTGGACACTGATGTCCTTACCCTCTATGTTGGCCACTGATCTCCTTATCCTCTATGTTGGCCACTGATCTCCTTACCTTCTATGTTGGCCACTGATGTCCTTATCCTCTATGTTGGCCACTAATCTCCTTACCCTCTCTGTTGGCCACTGATCTCCTTATCCTCTATGTTGGCCACTGACCTCCTTACCCTCTATGTTGGCCACTGATGTCCTTACCGTCTCTGTTGGCCACTGATCTCCTTACCCTCTATGTTGGCCACTGATGTCCTTATCCTCTATGTTGGTCACTGATGTCCTTACCCTCTATGTTGGCCACTGATCTCCATATCCTCTATGTTGGCCAATGATCTCCTTATCCTCTATGTTGGTCACTGATCTCCTTATCCTCTATGTTGGCCACTGATGTCCTTACCCTCTATGATGGCCACTGATCTCCTTATCCTCTATGTTGGCCACTGATCTCCTTATCCTCTATGTTGGCCACTGATGTCCTTACCCTCTATGTTGGCCACTGATCTCCTTACCCTCTATGTTGGCCACTGATGTCCTTACCCTCTATGTTGGCCACTGATCTCCCTATCCTCTATGTTGGCCACTGATCTCCTTACCCTCTATGTTGGCCACTGATCTCCTTACCCTCTATGTTGGCCACTGATCTCCTTGTCCTCTATGTTGGCCACTGATGTCCTTACCCTCTATGTTGGCCACTGATCTCCTTACCCTCTATGTTGGCCACTAATCTCCTTACCCTCTATGTTGGCCACTGATCTCCTTACCCTCTATGTTGGCCACTGATCTCCTTACCCTCTATGTTGGCCACTGATCTCCTTACCCTCTATGTTGGCCACTGATCTCCTTACCCTCTATGTTGGCCACTGATCTCCTTACCCTCTATGTTGGCCACTGATCTCCTTACCCTCTATGTTGGCCACTGATCTCCTTACCCTCTATGTTGGCCACTGATGTCCTTACCCTCTATGTTGGCCACTGATCTCCTTACCCTCTATGTTGGCCACTGATCTCCTTACCCTCTATGTTGGCCACTGATCTCCTTACCCTCTCTGTTGGCCACTGATATCCTTACCCTCTATGTTGGCCACTGATCTCCTTACCCTCTATGTTGGCCACTGATCTCCTTACCCTCTATGTTGGCCACTGATCTCCTTACCCTCTATGTTGGCCACTGATCTCCTTATCCTCTATGTTGGCCACCGATCTCCTTATCCTCTATGTTGGCCAATGATCTCCTTACCCTCTATGTTGGCCACTGATCTCCTTACCCTCTATGTTGGCCACTGATGTCCTTATCCTCTATGTTGGCCACTGATCTCCCTATCCTCTATGTTGGCCACTGATCTCCTTACCCTCTATGTTGGCCACTGATCTCCTTATCCTCTATGTTGGCCACTGATCTCCTTACCTTCTATGTTGGCCACTGATGTCCTTACCCTCTATGTTGGCCACTGATCTTCTTACCTTCTATGTTGGCCACTGATATCCTTACCCTCTATGTTGGCCACTGATCTCCTTACCCTCTATGTTGGCCACTGATCTCCTTATCCTCTATGTTGGCCACTGATCTCCTTATCCTCTATGTTGGCCACTGATGTCCTTACCCTCTATGTTGGCCACTGATCTCCTTATCCTCTATGTTGGCCACTGATGTCCTTACCCTCTATGTTGGCCACTGATCTCCTTACCCTCTATGTTGGCCACTGATCTCCTTACCCTCTATGTTGGCCACTGATCTCCTTATCCTCTATGTTGGCCACTGATCTCCTTATCCTCTATGTTGGCCACTGATCTCCTTACCCTCTATGCTGGCCACTGATCTCGTTATCCTTTACGTTGGCCACTGATGTCCTTATCCTCTATGTTGGCCACTGATGTCCTTACCATATTGGCCACTGATGTCCTTACCCTCTATATAGGCCACTGATCTCCTTATCCTCTATGTTGGCCACTGATCTCCTTATCCTCTATGTTGGCCACTGATCTCCTTACCCTCTATGTTGGCCACTGATCTCCCTATCCTCTATGTTGGCCACTGATCTCCTTATCCTCTATGTTGGCCACTGATCTCCCTATCCTCTATGTTGGCCACTGATCTCCCTATCCTCTATGTTGGTCACTGATGTCCTTATCCTCTATGTTGGCCACTGATCTCACTATCCTCTATGTTGGCCACTGATCTCCTTACCCTCTATGTTGGCCACTGATCTCCTTACCCTCTATGTTGGCCACTGATCTCCTTATCCTCTATGTTGGCCACTGATCTCCTTATCCTCTATGTTGGCCACTGATCTCCTTATCCTCTATGTTGGCCACTGATCTCCCTATCCTCTATGTTGGCCACTGATGTCCTTACCCTCTATGTTGGCCACTGATCTCCTTATCCTCTATGTTGGCCACTGATCTCCTTACCTTCTATGTTGGCCACTGATGTCCTTATCCTCTATGTTGGCCACTAATCTCCTTACCCTCTCTGTTGGCCACTGATCTCCTTATCCTCTATGTTGGCCACTGACCTCCTTACCCTCTATGTTGGCCACTGATGTCCTTACCGTCTCTGTTGGCCACTGATCTCCTTACCCTCTATGTTGGCCACTGATGTCCTTATCCTCTATGTTGGCCACTGATCTCCTTATCCTCTATGTTGGTCACTGATGTCCTTACCCTCTATGTTGGCCACTGATCTCCATATCCTCTATGTTGGCCAATGATCTCCTTATCCTCTATGTTGGTCACTGATCTCCTTATCCTCTATGTTGGCCACTGATGTCCTTACCCTCTATGTTGGCCACTGATCTCCTTATCCTCTATGTTGGCCACTGATCTCCTTATCCTCTATGTTGGCCACTGATGTCCTTACCCTCTATGTTGGCCACTGATCTCCTTACCCTCTATGTTGGCCACTGATGTCCTTACCCTCTATGTTGGCCACTGATCTCCCTATCCTCTATGTTGGCCACTGATCTCCTTACCCTCTATGTTGGCCACTGATCTCCTTACCCTCTATGTTGGCCACTGATGTCCTTACCCTCTATGTTGGCCACTGATCTCCTTACCCTCTATGTTGGCCACTGACCTCCCTATCCTCTATGTTGGCCAATGATGTCCTTACCCTCTATGTTGGCCACTGATCTCCCTATCCTCTATGTTGGCCACTGATCTCCCTATCATCTATGTTGGCCACTGATTTCCCTATCATCTATGTTGGCCACTGATCTCAGTATCCTCTATGTTGGCCACTGATCTCAGTATCCTCTATGTTGGCCACTGATCTCCCAATCCTCTATGTTGGCCACTGATCTCCTTATCCTCTATGTTGGCGACTGATCTCCTTATCCTCTATGTTGGCCACTGATCTCCTTATCCTCTATGTTGGCCACTGATCTCCCTATCCTCTATGTTGGCCACTGATGTCCTTACCCTCTATGTTGGCCACTGATCTCCTTATCCTCTATGTTGGCCACTGATCTCCTTACCTTCTATGTTGGCCACTGATGTCCTTATCCTCTATGTTGGCCACTAATCTCCTTACCCTCTCTGTTGGCCACTGATCTCCTTATCCTCTATGTTGGCCACTGACCTCCTTACCCTCTATGTTGGCCACTGATGTCCTTACCGTCTCTGTTGGCCACTGATCTCCTTACCCTCTATGTTGGCCACTGATGTCCTTATCCTCTATGTTGGTCACTGATGTCCTTACCCTCTATGTTGGCCACTGATCTCCATATCCTCTATGTTGGCCAATGATCTCCTTATCCTCTATGTTGGTCACTGATCTCCTTATCCTCTATGTTGGCCACTGATGTCCTTACCCTCTATGATGGCCACTGATCTCCTTATCCTCTATGTTGGCCACTGATCTCCTTATCCTCTATGTTGGCCACTGATGTCCTTACCCTCTATGTTGGCCACTGATCTCCTTACCCTCTATGTTGGCCACTGATGTCCTTACCCTCTATGTTGGCCACTGATCTCCCTATCCTCTATGTTGGCCACTGATCTCCTTACCCTCTATGTTGGCCACTGATCTCCTTACCCTCTATGTTGGCCACTGATGTCCTTACCCTCTATGTTGGCCACTGATCTCCTTACCCTCTATGTTGGCCACTGACCTCCCTATCCTCTATGTTGGCCAATGATGTCCTTACCCTCTATGTTGGCCACTGATCTCCCTATCCTCTATGTTGGCCACTGATCTCCCTATCATCTATGTTGGCCACTGATTTCCCTATCATCTATGTTGGCCACTGATCTCAGTATCCTCTATGTTGGCCACTGATCTCAGTATCCTCTATGTTGGCCACTGATCTCCCTATCCTCTATGTTGGCCACTGATCTCCCTATCCTCTATGTTGGCCACTGATCTCCCTATCATCTATGTTGGCCACTGATCTCCCTATCATCTATGTTCGCCACTGATCTCCCTATCCTCTATGTTGGCCACTGATCTCCCTATCCTCTATGTTGGCCACTGATCTCCCTATCCTCTATGTTGGCCACTGATCTCCCTATCATCTATGTTGGCCACTGATCTCCCTATCATCTATGTTCGCCACTGATCTCCCTATCCTCTATGTTGGCCACTGATCTCCCTATCATCTATGTTGGCCACTGATCTCCTTACCCTCTCTGTTGGCCACTGATGTCCTTATCCTCTGTGTTGGCCACTGATCTCCTTACCATTTATGTTGGCCACTGATGTCCTTATCCTCTATGTTGGCCACTGATCTCCTTACCCTCTATGTTGGCCACTGATGTCCTTACCGTCTCTGTTGGCCACTGATCTCCTTACCCTCTATGTTGGCCACTGATGTCCTTATCCTCTATGTTGGCCACTGATCTCCTTATCCTCTATGTTGGCCACTGATCTCCTTACCCTCTATGTTGGCCACTGATCTCCTTATCCTCTATGTTGGCCACTGATCTCCTTATCCTCTATGTTGGCCACTGATCTCCTTATCCTCTATGTTGGCCACTGATCTCCTTATCCTCTATGTTGGCCACTAATCTCCTTACCCTCTATGTTGGTCACTGATGTCCTTATCCTCTATGTTGGCCACTAGTCTCCTTACTCTCTATGTTGGCCACTGATCTCCTTATCCTCTATGTTGGCCACTGATCTCCTTACCCTCTATGTTGGCCACTGATGTCCTTACCGTCTCTGTTGGCCAATGATCTCCTTACCCTCTATGTTGGCCACTGATGTCCTTATCCTCTATGTTGGCCACTGATCTCCTTATCCTCTATGTTGGTCACTGATGTCCTTACCCTCTATGTTGGCCACTGATCTCCTTACCCTCTATGTTGGCCAATGATCTCCTTACCCTCTATGTTGGCCACTGATCTCCTTACCCTCTCTGTTGGCCACTGATTTCCTTATCCTCTATGTTGGCCACTGATCTCCCTACCGTTTCTGTTGGCCACTGATCTACTTATCCTCTATGTTGGCCACTGATCTCCCTACCGTTTCTGTTGGCCACTGATCTCCTTATCTTCTATGTTGGCCACTGATCTCCTTATCTTCTATGTTGGCCAATGATCTCCTTACCCTCTATGTTGGCCACTGATCTCCTTACCCTCTCTGTTGGCCACTGATTTCCTTATCCTCTATGTTGGCCACTGATCTCCCTACCGTTTCTGTTGGCCACTGATCTACTTATCCTCTATGTTGGCCACTGATCTCCCTACCGTTTCTGTTGGCCACTGATCTCCTTATCCTCTATTTTGGCCACTGATCTCCTTATCCTCTATTTTGGCCACTGATCTCCTTACCCTCTATGTTGGCCACTGATTACACGCTTTAAACAAGAAAAGCTACATGGTGGAATCACTATAAATTCAATATTGAATCAAAATCTGACACTGGCCTTTTGTTCCCAAGTTAATTGCGGTTACTTGTGGTTCATTTTCAGCGACCTTTTTAAATTCATAGCGATACAATCGACTGAAATGTTATTTTTCACATGACCCACGTGTAGTGCAAAGTTGCTGTAAAGTCAACAAAACAACACTGGCATACAAAGCTCAACATCCTCGGATCAACATAAATGATCAAAAAACATAGGTAAAGACAACATGCAAACTTTTAAGACAAGTTTTATTGTGGTACGTTTTTAATGCTGTCTAGTATAGTCAGACTAAATAATAAATATTAACTCACTCTCTCATTCTTTTTAAGGACACTTTCTTCCTCCTTAAGGGAGGCTCAGTTAAATAGAATACTAATACTAACGTCAACTAGCTACAATAAAACTATGGTATATGTCGAACTAGTAACGACTATTCATATAGCAGTTTAAACGTCAACGACTCACTACTCTAACTTATATCTGCTGTTGGAGAACAGTTCCTCTCAGGAGATCAGTTCGTCTCTCTCTCTTTTCTCTAGGCATGCCCCCTATTATAGAACGGTGTCAGGGTTAGGACTAGAAGTGTCGTGCTGGGGCACGGCTTGTTTATTTCATGGTCTCGTTGATTTTAGCCAGTGCAAATGTCCTTGAACTATTCTCGTGGACAGTTTGTTTTTGTAACGCTTTTTCTTAGAGATGGAAAGAAAGTGGGGCAAGATAGAATAAATGGATGAGTTAACAGTGACGGTGCAGTTTTCGACCCCGTGGTTTGGGTGAACTCTAACAGGGGAAGAGACGGGGCGAATAAGGGGTGAGTAAATTCGTACATAAAACGTAGAGGGTTGGAGACTTTAGTAAGGGTTTTGATATGTTAATTTGACCTTGTCTGTTACTAGTGCAAGGCCGTGACCGATTTCCATGCAGAATCTATTAATACTACGAGCTGAGCTCGAAATGGATGCACCAATCAAATTTGGGCAGTTGGCTGGGGATTCGCAGATGGCCGAGCGGTATATAGGCGGAGCCATTCTTATGTTTCACTACTCCATGCAGAATTATCCATCTGTGCAGGTAGTCGGCGGGATTCAGCCAGAGAGAATCAGAAGATTGTTATAGTCATGTCTATGCCATGATAGACATTGGAATGAGACCATATGCTGTCCACAAATTGTCCACTGCTATTATCTCCGGCTCCCTGATCTCGTATCAGGGACCAAGTGTAAGTGTCTGCCTATTGATTCGACAATGAACGTGAAGCTGACCTTAATTTTCCAGTAGGAGTGCTACCGAAGAATGCAAGACTTCCATGTATTTTAACTTGCAACTAGATCTAGCATGAATGTCTGGTATACACATTTGTAAATTGAAATTGATGTGTCTGGATGAGGCTGGGGATTGCCAGCCCATCCTAGAGTAGATCTAGATCTAACTTAACTACGTCAGTTGTATTGACGAGTTTGATCCTTTATAAACGGTAGGCACAAATAACTGAGTTAACATTGTCGTCTGAGACATTAGGATATTATTTGTTAGATAGTAGGCAGACTATATCTGAAAGATAGATAAGTAATAATTAAATTGTGAATGAGTCAGAATGATATAATCTTTTAGGAATCTAGAGGAGACTTCTAGTGATATATTATTGAATTTTCATTTGATGCTGCTGATGTTGTCTTTTTAGTATGTAAGAGCTAGACGAAATTTGTTAGGGATTTTAAAGTAAATAAATTTGTGGCCCTGCAGGTCCTTGATAAAACTTATTCGAATTGTTATTAGTATATGTGGCATGGTATGGAAGAGTAAATCCTAAAAACCTCTCGATATTTCAAATGCAGTCGAACACCAATAATTCCATATAACCCAACTCGTAACAAACGGCTATTTTTTCGATTAGGGACTTACAATTGTCCGTCCACAAGAAGCGGACAAAACTCTGGATGTCGCTTGTGTACTATTAGTCTCGTACTACGGCATGGACCTCATGTTTGGCCAGCTCTCGTCGACTTCTATCTTCGACTCACGCCTCACTCTGGCTTGCCGAATCACCTCATAAGAAGGATACAACTTCTAACTGTGACTAACCCTAAATCGAGCTCGAAGCTATTTTATATGCCTTGCAATTCTGTAGATCGGCAGCCAAGTCCACTGTACGCCTCGATTTGGTTCCGAATACACAACTTGCAAATACTGCAGATTCGGTCTGGCGCCCTAGCATAACAACCGATGACCTCGCGAAAGTAATCATTAATTCACCCTCCTCACGACCCAAACCACAATCAACAAGTGCGGACTAATAAATAACTCGTGCACTCGCGTGAACTCTTAGTACAGCCTAGACTATGGTCGACTCGTGACAGAGACAGTAACGAAGACATCAAAAACCCTTCAAGTGGTGCAGTAGACAGAATGTTGTCCTGTGCACGGACACTCCATTTCAGTACACATGGAAGCACTTTTTCTTTTCACAAAAAGATACTAGATAGATAAGATAAGACAGCTTGGGGTTTTCGCGTGCACGGTTTTCGCAACGCCACTTAGCGTATTGTGCGTGAGAGATGTTAACAACTCCATATACCCCTAATAGAGAAAATGCTGAATTTTGTTCAGTGTTCATCTCTCACACTAGACCTTGCTGGAAGTCACTTAGTTTATAATTATAAAGTAATTCGTCGTAGGAAATCTCTGGGTATATATTTCCTTTTTAGATGCGGTAGCAATGTCACAATCTTTTTTATTAATTTACAATGAAACCGAAGACAGATGTAATATATTTTTAGAATACTATGGGACCGAGGCCGGAGTTTCTGTTTATGACCTAACTCGCTCTCCCTGTCTCCTAGCAGCAAATGCAAATAAGAAAGTAAACAATAGCGAGAACTACGAAGGGTTTGAAACCATTTAAGAACTTTCCTTAACAAAACAGACTAGCCTTGGATTTTCCTTCTTTTCATTCTTCATCTTCTTCTCTTTTTCTTCTCCAAATTCACGAAAAATACGCCACAGTCGAGAAACATATCAACCGTTGCATCAGAGATCCAAAGAAGTACAAACACAAGCAGTCGAGTCCCAAGCGCTGCCATTAGCCTAAAAATAACTTGACGCGAGAGAGGCCGGGGAAGCCGCAGGCACATTACTAGATCTATGCCTATGCCATCTCGTGGAAAATCTGTTTCTCTTTCTTCTCCGTTTCCCCAGACATGAAAACACAGCTTTAGTCGGGCAAATTTATCATCCACATAAAAAGACCGAGCATAGTTCTTTCCCCCAAAAATGATGTTAAATTGAGGAAGATTCCGTGTTTACGGTCTTTTTCTGCACCACGGTACAGCTGTCAGAACCACAGACTAATAAATTAACCAGACTGGAAACACGAGCTTCGGGCTGTGCCGTTTTTTACGGAATTTCCCGAGCGACGACTGTATAACCAACATGGCCGCCGCTCGGGAAATTCCCATTCTAGTTCTATCTGCAGTAGAAATTTCTTTCCATTTGTCAAGATTGGTTGTACATGTATTAATTTCTTGGTGCGGAACCAAATTTCCGCGTTCAGTAGGCGCGCCAAAATGGTGACATTCAAAATTGTAGCTATGCTGAAGCGTCGGTCGCTAACTTAAACCTAATATGGCGGATGGTTCATGACCTTTCGCTGTTTTGTGACGTCACACAATGGGATCATCCAGTCTGGTTAATTTATTAGTTTGTGGTCAGAACCAACCCAAAAAGCCGCGGGTTGGGTCTGTATTGAAAACAGATCATTACAGTGTCTAAGACTAAAACGTACAATCCAAGGCCATATTTTCCAAATTCTGAACCTTTTCTTACTTTTTAATTATTCATTTATGTATTTAAATGTTTGTGCAAGGTTTTCAGATTTAAAAAAAAAACTTGACCAGGGTCATAATGACCGAACACTTCTGTGATATTTAATGAGTGTCTGTTGATTTTCAGGTTTTCGTTAACTTTTTTAAATATACATACACAGGGTAATAAAACAGAGTGATTCATAGCTGTCGGAACGCAGAGCTTAGCACTCGGCACCTGGGGTAAAATGTGATATCGTCTTTCCTAATGGCCGTGTATTGGAAGCCTGTGATTACGTGCCTATGTGTGGGGGATTGGGGAAATGAATAATGCCATAGAGCATTTGTAATATGTCGATACCATCAGGGTCGCCCAACATCATTATGAGCCCCTGGACAAAGCACTAGGCTGCGCGTCCCCGCTCCGTTTAAAAAATTCGGAGTAAATTTGCATGCATAGGGTCCCCGGGCAACTGTCTAGCGTGCCAATACGTCAAGACGGCTCGAATCTGGACTTTACACAGACAGCGAAACAGTGAAGGGACTCATTCATTCAGGTTATATAACTTGGAAAAATGGACTTGGTTAAAACAAACATTAGTCCTAGTTCTGCGCGAGCCTACTGTGGAGGTCTCCTGCCTGCAAGCTTGGGAAACACGCCAGGCCACGCAATTGCTCTTCATTTTGCTACCCTCGGTCTGCGCCAGGCCACTTTTGTGGCATAGCAACTGGGCGTCTCCTATTTGTTTCCTGGTTTGCTCCCAGTGATCGTTTTCTTTTGGCTCGTTTGGCTTGATTATTTATCCTGTCATCTCTGCTATCTCTAACAAAGTGGGGGACACTTTGGTCTGGAGGCAAAAGTTGGGGGGATTTCCAGTCCCTGAGTCTATGGTAGGCAGGATCGAGCACCTAGTCTTCTCGGATAGGGACACAAAACCAAGAAGGCCCTTGTGCACGCTGCGCACGTTAAAGATACTTTCACAGTTGGAAGTCGAGAAAAGCAGGCCTGACAATGCTGGCTGCCCCGAGCAAAATTAAAAAAAACCAACTAATTCCTACCACCCTCTCTCCCAATATGGGATAAAAAAAAAAGTAAACAAAATACAAAAATAACAACAACAAATTGTGCAAATGCCAAGCTCAGACATCATCCGAAAACAAAGACCTCAAAGCAAAAGGCGCTATCAAAATGATATCGTTCAGTTATGCTTACCGTGACGAAATGTAATAATAATTTATCATACTTATGTAACAGTTCTCTCTTCTGCAGAAACTCAGTCCAGGCGGCAAGAAAATTAGGAGTGCCCTTAAGGAAATAGCAACAACAGCGGAAAATGCTTCCTGTTGGATTCGGTGTAAAACAAATGAACACTAGATTCATATAGCCTAAAATTATATCATATAACCAGTGGCAGTTTTGGCAAAATGGATAAGACACCTGCACAGAAAAACAGAAACTAAGCGGTACGAGTTCAAATCCAAAGAAGAGCCTGGCGACGGGGAAAAAAAAGTGAATGGCGAACGCCATGAGTCATGAACTCGGTGTGGCCGGGGTTCTAGAAGATGCCAAGAAGTCAAAGGCCGAAATATCTAATGAAAGAATCCACTCTTCCTCTGAAGATCGTCATCTGCCTCGCTCCACCTGAGGAGTTTCTTACCAAGTCAGAAGTTTGGTCTGGGGAAAATCTAAGAGAAACCTTTGGTTTTGATGCTGGTCGTCTATTTACGAGTACATACGATATATGAAAAGAGAGGCATCTGCTTTTTTTATAAGCCGTTCTGAGTAAAATAATTGATGCTGCATGTAGGTGTCTGTCGGTAGGTCTGTCATTAGGGCAAACTGCAATGTGGTAATTACAGAGACCTGTTGCTTTGAAGTACGTGCATGTACTGTGGGGCTGGATATCAAATCTCTTACCAAAGTCATTGACAAGGTTGAGCATAGAAAACATTAATGTTGGAAGTTGAGCCTTGGAGGACGGAGAAGCCTATGTCATGATACACACCATGTAGGCAATACAAGTTAAGTGCCTGGATTCAAAATAATTTGTTTACCTGTTCTCGATATTGCCGAAGTTGGGGACAAAAAAAGTGCAGACCTCTTGGGAAAAAGTTAAAATATGTTTGAAACGGCATGTAAATGTAGAAAATTATTTATTACGAGCCGTCAAGTTAGCAATAAAACTGAATATCTCTCATCACAAGTACTTTATCAAAAAATATCGTAGGGGTCACTTACTTTTTCTCCAGCATATTTTATATCATTGTGTACTGAAAATAAATACGATACACGTGTTCAAAGTGACCCGATTGACCAGATCGCCGAGGTCAGGGGCAACATGCCAGCATCAAAGATAAAAGTTTCCCTAGATTTTCCCTAGATCAAACTTCTGACCTGTTAGAACTATTACATGAGTATGACGAATGGTTATTGCAGTTCACTATAATAAGCATAATCGGACGATACCATTTTGTTACAGGTAGACTGTTTACTTGCAGTTTGAAGAAAGAGAGAGAGAGAGAGAGAGAGAGAGAGAGAGAGGGAGAGGGAGAGGGAGAGGGAGAGGGAGAGGGAGAGGGAGAGGGAGAGGGAGAGGGAGAGGGAGACGGAGAGAGAGACGGAGAGAGAGACGGAGAGAGAGACGGAGAGAGAGACGGAGAGAGAGAGACGGAGAGAGAGAGACGGAGAGAGAGAGACGGAGAGAGAGAGACGGAGAGAGAGAGAGACAGAGAGAGAGAGACAGAGAGAGAGAGACAGAGAGAGAGAGACAGAGAGAGAGAGACAGAGAGAGAGAGACAGAGAGAGAGAGAGAGAGACAGAGAGAGAGAGACAGAGAGAGAGAGACAGAGAGAGAGAGAGAGAGAGACAGAGAGAGCGAGACAGAGAGAGCGAGACAGAGAGAGCGAGACAGAGAGAGCGAGACAGAGAGAGCGAGACAGAGAGAGAGAGACAGAGAGAGCGAGACAGAGAGAGAGAGAGAGAGACAGAGAGAGCGAGACAGAGAGAGAGAGACAGAGAGAGAGAGACAGAGAGAGAGAGAGAGAGAGAGAGAGAGAGAGACAGAGAGAGAGAGACAGAGAGAGAGAGACAGAGAGAGAGAGACAGAGAGAGAGAGACAGAGAGAGAGAGACAGAGAGAGAGACAGAGAGAGAGAGACAGAGAGAGCGAGACAGAGAGAGCGAGACAGAGAGAGCGAGACAGAGAGAGCGAGACAGAGAGAGCGAGACAGAGAGAGCGAGACAGAGAGAGCGAGACAGAGAGAGCGAGACAGAGAGAGCGAGACAGAGAGAGCGAGACAGAGAGAGCGAGACAGAGAGAGAGAGACAGAGAGAGAGAGACAGAGAGAGAGAGACAGAGAGAGAGAGACAGAGAGAGAGAGACAGAGAGAGAGAGACAGAGAGAGAGAGACAGAGAGAGAGAGACAGAGAGAGAGAGACAGAGAGAGAGAGACAGAGAGAGAGAGACAGAGAGAGAGAGACAGAGAGAGAGAGACAGAGAGAGAGAGACAGAGAGAGAGAGACAGAGAGAGAGAGACAGAGAGAGAGAGACAGAGAGAGAGAGACAGAGAGAGAGAGACAGAGAGAGAGAGACAGAGAGAGAGAGACAGAGAGAGAGAGACAGAGAGAGAGAGACAGAGAGAGAGAGACAGAGAGAGAGAGACAGAGAGAGAGAGACAGAGAGAGAGAGACAGAGAGAGAGAGACAGAGAGAGAGAGACAGAGAGAGAGACAGAGAGAGAGAGAGAGACAGAGTTGATATGTATTTTATCGACCATTTCCACCCCAGCAATGAGGCGCCGAATCATAGTTTTTAATCGCTTCTAGTGATGCAACAAAATATTCTGCTTATTGAAGATATTGATGCAAAGAGTCCCTTGTCATACTCCTGCATGGCACAGGCGTCTTGGGCACCAATTCGATGTTTAAAGCTGAGTTTTCATGCGTACGGAAACTGAAACGGCAAAGGAAACGTCAAGAACCTTTCAAGGATGTTTTCATGTGTAATGAAATGCCGTTTCCGCACATATAGAAACAATCCGTCTCTTTACAACTTGACGGAGTTTTGAATTTTCGGCTGCCGTTTACGTACATATGAAAACACGACTTAAGGCTGGCGACGCATAGGGTCGGGTCTGTTATGTCCCGATGTCAGCGTGACATGTGAACTGAGGAGTTACGTAAAACCTCGTGACCTGGCCTGACTGTCTCACTCTCCTGGACGCCAAGACACGTCAAAACTCTCTTCAGTCAGCCAAACTTGGGAGAAAATCACTGGCAATTATGCAAATAAATGAGTAAATAATGAAAACCAAGTACACCAAGAAATGTCATCTGGTCCTTGACATATTTCAAAAAGCTGCCAGTTTGACAGCTCGGCTCACAGACATCTGATTCTGATCATATTACGTGTCATTTGTTGGCTTGTTCATATGCGCATCAGATCTGGAGATCACAGCAAAAAGCCATTGAAAGCCTTCCTTCCCCAACCCCATTTTGCATACACACACACACACATACGTACACCCACCATGTTTCCCTCGATGTCATTGCGTCCCCCTAGAAAGACATGGTAAATCTCTATTTTTGGGCTGAACTGCGTTACGCACCTCACACCATCTCTACAAGCCTTCTTCAGTGTATGTGAAAGTATCAAGTAGATTCGGTGCGTAATTTGTACGTATAACGGAAAAACGAAAAAATGTCATATCTCTAGAAGGTATGAGCACATAAAACTTCAATCATCTATTTCCCAAAAAGTTGATGGAAGGCAGTTAGAATCTTGTAATTCTAAGGGGGTGATTGTTTGAACCCTTGAACTTGAGCAATAACAGCTAAGGCTATTCTTGCACGTTATAGCAGGGGGAGTTAGTTGATCTAACTACAACCCTTTAGAAAACGAAACTATTACAGCTGTAGAAAAAATAAACACGAGATCCGACGATCGATTAAATAATATTAAAGTTTAATAACTGTATACTGAACAATAAAATACTAGGAAGGCACCAGCGAACAACTAAATATCTTACGCCACACGAGAGGGAAAACTCACTTACTCACCAAACCTTACCACATACACGGGTCTATATATACAGATATTTCTATAGAAAGTTTCCGAAATAAATGCAACCTCTGCCCTCGCCCGAAACACACAAGCTAACCAATCACGTATCAATACGTTACCAGGTTACATCACTCAAGGCCAAATTTGGCGTAAACATCTATATCTACACCTTTATCGAACGTTCAGGAACATACTAATATTTACGAGAAGGGTCAACAACTACTTACAAGAAAGGGAGGGCAAGGTCACGGAGTTCACTCTGGCGAACGTCAACAATAAGAGGAAAAAGAAGTGAACACATGCTCAGTCACAAGCAAGGGGGGAGGGAAAGGGGTAGCTCGCAGATGCTACATTCAGTTTCGAAGTAGGAAGTGGTCGTTTAAAATGGTTTACAAACTCTCAGATCCAGATGCCATACATCAAATAAATGGTTTGGAGAGTTTCGAACTCTTGACCTCTGACCTGTGTGATAAACTTATTATTATTGGTATCATTATTATCTTCTTCTTCTTCTTCTCAGTAGCAGCAGCAGTAGTAGCAGCAGCAGTAGTAGCAGCAGCAGTAATAGCAGCAGCAGCAGTAGCAGCAGCAGCAGTAGCAGCAGTAGCAGCAGCAGTAGTAGCAGTAGCAGTAGTAGTAGCAGCATTGTAGTTATTAATATGATTAGGGACAATCACCCTTAAGTCGTCATCTTGGCTATGCAAGGACGAGCATTATCATTATTATAATTATTGATTTTTAAAAAAACTAGTGTAAGGGCCCGTTCAAAGAACGGGTTGCAAACAACACGCACAATCAGCACACAGATTATGTAGATCTAGGAAGAAAACAATTCACAACTGGCACAGTAACACCCGCATGGCCCATACCGTGCATAAAGCAGACGGCACAGAAACTCATGCCTTCAAAAACTTTGAAACGCAACCGGAAGTTTAAAGTCGAAACAAATCAAAGGCAGGAGGGAGGCAACCATTGTAGAGGAGAAAGCATTATTCGATGACGTACTCTCTCTCTCTCTCTCTCTTACAATAAAAGTAGTAATCTGCAGTCCTGCTTCAGAACTTATGCGCGCCAGGACACTGCGCACCAAGCTTGATATGGTTACTTTTTACGACATGCACGGTACTAAAGTCGAAACAAAACAAAGGCAGGAGGGAGGCCATCATTGTTGAGGAGAAAGCATTATTTGATATTTTTAGGCCTATTTTCATTTATTACAAAATTACGATACTTCGCGTTCATGTCAAAGGAATAGACATAGTAGCAAAAAGAACTATCTTTCACGTGTAATTTTTTTCAGGTCTGGGCATTTCTTCCTCGCAGCAGTGAAATTTTTTTCCTTGCTGTTTTTTTTTATATAGATATCATTTCATAAATTTAAATGAACGGGGAAACCCGGACCTAAGCAGTATAGGTAGAATGCGCACGACGTCACAGAGTGGTTCCGTTTTGTTTTTCCGCCATGTTGTTTGGCCAGTGGAGTCGATTCAAGTGAGTGCGAGGCGTGACGAATTCCACTTGGATATTAAAACAGTTACAATGATTGCGAAATGCATCGTTGTTGGTTGCAGCAACAAGGGTGGAAAGGGTGGCTGTAAGATGTTCAGATTCCCTAGCGTCCGTGTTAAGGAGGGAAAGGAAGTGAAAGAATTAACGGAACGTCGACGTCGTCTGTGGTTGAAGGCAGTGAACAGAAAGGGAATTGACTCCAAAACTCTGAAGCCGCACCATTTTGTTTGTGCCGAGCACTTCGTCTCAGGTAATCATCATTTTACATCTTAATTGAATAATGTGATAAAACTAAGCCTGTTATTTTCGTCGCAGGAGAGCTAGATCTAGATCTCCATAGGCTACATGTATTGCACGATATTGCAGGCCAGATAGGTCTAGCCTAGGGCTCTAGAGCAATATATTATATCCGAGTGAAGGTAAGTGTCTGACAGAATTAACGGTTAGGACCAAGCAGTTCGGTAGTAGGTTTTGGAACTGTGTTAGTTGTGAATTTCTTTCAAGTTGAATCATTAAGAACATCCTACTTGTTAGTGTGTTTTCTGGAGGTAAGCAGATTCAGTAAATTCCTTCTGAACTGCACTGATCAAGATCCTAGATCTAGTAGGCCTGATTTCATCCATTTTAAACAAGTTCAACATGTTGTCCTTTCAGATTACTGTTGCTTAATGATACAGTGTAATTTAATTTGATAAAATCTTATGTTAAAATGACAAGGCAAAACTGAGCTGCCACAGATAGATTGGGGGAATTCCCCCATTATTGTAGGTTACACAAGTTGAGACTGCGGTCACAGAACAGTAATACTAATAGAACACAAAGATAACTGCTAATATGTGGAACCAGAGAATATTCATTTCAACTTTTTACAATTCTTGATCTGCATAGCATTGAGAATTTGTTTACAATATATAATATATTAATATATAACTTAGTTGCAGATTTTGCCAAATTGATTATGTGGGAAACTGATCATCGTTAATTTGCTCCAGACGACCTCTTTTATAAATTATAGAACGGTTCAGTTATTAGTAAAAAAATATGTAAATCAAGCTTTAATGATCTAGATCAGTGTGAACTGAAAATTTCAATCTCTCTCTTTGGCAACTTGAGGTGACATGTCCTGCATGTACTGAAATGTGTAAATTAAGGGATGTGTGTGTGTATGGGGGGGGGGGGTGTCAGGTCTGTGTCATTTATTTGTATACACATTTAGTTCGATTGCTTTTGTTGTTATTTGAAAATTCAGAGATGTAATGGGGTCTTTTCCCAACCAATTCAATACTGGCTAGCCAAGTACTATACAGGGTATATGGTTGTACAGGAAACCAGCACATCAGCATGGTAGAAAAACAGCAGATTTGGTTGAATAAGAGGAATCTTACTACCTTTCACTGTATGTGAAAATAATAGATAAATATAGATTTTTGAGGTACAGTAACATAAAACATCTTGTACAAACACCATTTTACTCATAAATTACACATGCTGAACATATTTTTTAAAAATCGTATTCGAATACATGTACAGGAAATGTGGCTTTTTGTTTTCAATTTGTTGTCTCTCTGAAACATGTTAAAGCATGGTTATTGAAAATGTTCTCCTTAGAAAACATTTATGTCCCCCAAATAAGTCATGCAACTTCTTTTTCACTTTATAACAGGAAAGCCAGCCTGCTTATACCTAGATATTGATCCTTATGCTGTGTACCTATATGTGTTAATAAAGAAAACAACTGAAAAAAATATGGTTTATTATTCTATTGTCTGCTTTCTGCAGCGGAACTAAAGGTATTGAATTCAATTATTTTTTTTTTGAAATTTAAAAAAAAAATAATTCAGGTGTATCAAAGTATGTCCTACTTATATTACAACGCTGTTCATGTATTAAAGATCAGTAATGCGTCGTGGGGAATTAGATTTTTAGAAAGTTGCGCAGGAAATGCAAAGTCTGAGAGTCTCACAACTCGTTTCTTTCAGTCCCATTACTTTTCAGCACAATTCATCCGCAAGCTGACTCTGTGAAGACCTAGCCTATTCCTTTGCTTCTCATCTACAAACGTGTCATGACTACATCTTCAGCCGTTTTTTTGTAAAAGAGCACATAGACTCCAGGTAATAATTTAGTAGATTTAAAAAAAAATCTATTATATCATTTATTCAATTTGCTATTCATCATCATCATCATCCTCATTAATATAATCATCATCACTATCATCATTTCTACCACCACCGCCATCATCATTCTCATCCACATCATTATTATAATCGCCATCACCATCATCATTTCCACCACCACCATCATCATCGTCATCATCATCATCATCACCACCGTCATCGTCATCATTGAAGTCATCATCATTATCATCCTCACCACCACTATCATCATTTTCACCATCATCATCGTCATCATTATTAATTATTATCATCAGCCTCATCATCATGATGAACATATTATCATCATCATCATCGTCATCATCATCATTACTATGAGTACTATGAGTAGAAGTAGTAGTATTAGTAATTTGCTATCATTATTATCACCACTCCACCCGCGCAAGATAAAATCTTGCAAATTGCTTGAACCAACCCCAACATCATGATCTAGATCTAGCTCAAATTAATGAGGGTACCCGGAATCGCTGCAAAGACTAATGGAACTTATTGTTACCCGACAAGTCCTTGCAGAATACACGGACATGGTGATGAATTTCGACCAGCAGTGTGTAAAGAGGGTTGAAAGAAGAAATTCCGGTCAGCTTTTCGATTTTACTCAAGGAAAATGCTTTACTTTGTTTCACAGTTTAAAAAAATCGCAAATGGGTAATTATTATTTGAAGAGTGATTTTTATCCAAACTGGACATGTGATTTATCGTTAGAAACTAGGGCAGTAGGCTACAGAACGTTTCCTTATGTTTGGTCACGTAGTCATGAAGTTTCAAATACTTATATGTTCACCCTTTAGCTTTATAAGGGGCGGAGCGCACTATCCCGTTTCGCCTGCTGCACGGCGCGCAAACGCAGATTTTTGCTTGCTTGGCAAAGAGTTTACCGTGCTGCATACCACGCGAAAGATTGCTTGCATTGAACGGGTGGTAGTCCGCGCGGGGCCTAACAGCAGTAATGATTCATTTTGTGAAGCACTTGGTGCATCCAACACTGACTCACCAGAACTCCCATGGTCAGACTGACATAGCTGTCTGTTGATTTGTTCATTTCAGAATGGCATGAACTAACTAATAACATAAAATTCGGTACTTCTCCATCCTGTGGCCACCGTATACCTGGCCAGCAAGTCAGTGTCCTCTAGTCACAGGAATTTACGATGATTTTCATAAGCGACATTTGCTCAAGTCATCTTGATCGATCCAAACGGAAACTTATTCAAACGAAACGTGTGGTTAAAGAACCAGCCGGCTGTTTTTTGTTTTTTTTTGCAAAATGTAATGCAAGAAAAGGGATTTTTTTTTTTTTTTGGGTAGGAATTTTTAAAATTTGAAACTGAAAAAGCAGGAAAGGCTTCACAATAACGCAGTCAAAACAGTTGAAAAAACAATGAGAAACATAAAATGAACATGAAAATACAAACAAACAAACATATGTATGTATTATGACCAGAATTGGCACTTTATAATTATCTGAAAGTACTAAGTTTAAGGGAGTTACTCAGTCGGCACATAGATTATGTAGATCAAGGTAGAAAACAACACGTACAATCGGCACACAGATTATGTAGATCTAGATAGAAAACAACTCACAACTGGCACAGTAATACCCGCATGGCCCATGCATAAGGCAGATGGCACAGAAACTCATGACTTCAAACTTTGAAACGTAACCAGCAGTTTAAAGCCGAAACAAAACAAAGGCAGGAGGGAGGCCATCATTGTTGAGGAGAAAGCATTGTTCGATATTTTTAGGCCTATTTTCATTTATTACAAAATTACGATACTTCACTTTCATGTCAAAGGAATAGACATAGTAGCAAAAAGAACTATCTTTCACATGTACTTTTTTCTGGTCTGGGCATATCTTCCTCGCAGCAGTGAATTTTTTTTCCTTGCTGTTTTGTTATATAGATATATCTCTAAATGATAAAACATAATAGCATTAACAGATAAGAACAGGAATATATTTAACTAGCTGAGGTCCCCGGCCCTGCCCGGGATATTTCGGTTTGAATATTAGTTTCAGTTCTGGGTGGTTTTTATGGACCTGCTTCATCTTGCCTGTTCCTATTTGTTTACTTTATTTTTGTTTGTTTGTTTTTAATTAAGTCTTACTGCTCTACCTTTGTGAGTTGACACCTTGCGCGTCCCGTACAATAGCATGATTTGCGCACGGGTTAGTGTTTGATAGTGAACACATCGCAGGAAGTGATAACGAAACCTTAAAATGGCGAACCATGACTCGAAATAGATCTAAATGATGCCGAAACAATGAAAAATGAAACGTAGAAGCCTGAATCTATCTATTATAATAAGTGAAGACTTTGAAATTCTGTGCTCTATAGGTATAAAAACGGCTGGATGTAAAATCGTGAAATTTTCTGTGCTCAGACAGAACGAGTATTACTAGGTTTTTACGATATCTGACTGCAGATTAAATATTGCAACGAATTTCTAAAAATAAAACTAAATATAGTTCATTTAATTTCTCCTAGCGTGTTTTCATTCTTTTTCACCGCCCGATATTTTTCGTTCCGCCATATCGTTTCGCGATTTTTATAAATCTAGCAAAGTTGCCAAAGTTCAAGCGTTCAGTTTGGTGCGTAGTGTTCTGGTGCGCATGAGTTCTGAAGCAAGACTGTAGTTTATTACTTTTATATGAGAGAGAGAGAGAGAGAGAAGGAGCACATCATTGTTTATTCCGGGCAATGCCCGGTAGGTCAATCTTGTATTTCATAATTTCTAATATAGCCCATGTTAATTTCGCATTGATAATAAATATGCTGTTGTGCAAAGTTTGAAGCCTGAGTGTGATGGGGTTCCTGAGCCTTAGGTGACCAAAGTTTCGAGTTACCAAAATATCTTACTACACTCGCCCTGTCTGAGCTGTAAAAATGACGAATCGGAAAACCTCGAACGGCCCATTTTGTTTTCTATTTTTCTAAATTTTTGAGGTTGTTGCATCCTTAAAATGAATTGATACAAACATTGCTCAGTCTTTGAACTACTTTCAGTAATTTTTTCATGGCTCTACGGACAAACTGAAAGACCCTGAAATCAGCAATGCTTTTCAGATCGAAACAGAAAACCGTTTCTCAGCATTACTCAAGGAGTGGTCAGCTGAAGAAAGACACCCAGATACACTGTGGAAAGACATGAAAAGAATTTGGAGTGAAACAGCTGAATCGAAACTCGGGAAAAGAACGGGGAAAACTCCCAAACCATACATCAGTGAAGAAGTGATAGAGCTTGCAAAAAGAAAGAGCAAAGCCAGAAAACTTAGTAAACAAGATGAATATCATGCACTGAAGAAGGAAATCCAAACAAAGATCAGAAGAGAGAAGAATGCATGGTTAGAAAGAGAGTGTGCAAACATAACAGAATGTAATACACAAAGAAAGTCAAAAGAAATGTTTGAACAAATAAGAAAAGTAAAAAAGAGGGATTTCCAACCACAGAACTTGAGTCTGAACAACAAAGAAGGCACAACACTGACAAACACAAAAGATGTGCTCTCAAGATGGCACGAATACGGCAAGATGCTGTTTGCGGACAACATCAGACCAGACCCGGGGGACCTCCAACAACCAGACTCACAACAGATAGATAAAGAACCAGAACCTCTCTTGGAGGAAGTACAGGCTGCAATAAAACAAATAAAGAATGGAAAATCCCCTGGATTAGACAACATACCAGGTGAACTCCTGAAACATACCAGCGAATCAGGAATAAAAGCACTCCACCAAATGATCTGCAAAATTTGGCAGACAAATGAATGGCCAACAGACTGGAAGCTACAAGAATTCGTCATGCTATACAAAAGCGGCAATGTCAAAGACTGTGGAAATTATAGAACCATCGCCCTCATCAGTCACACCAGCAAAATCCTGCTCATCATCATACTCAACAGAATGAAATCTAAGGTAGAAGAGGAACTATCAGAATGTCAAGCTGGTTACAGGACCAACAGAGGAACCGCTGACATGCTCTTCATACTACAAATAATGATTGAACAGATAAGAAGCAATGGAAACGAAGCCTTCATCACGTTCATAGACTACAGCAAAGCGTTCGACAGCGTTAGGCACCATCACCTGTTCGATATAATGATTAAGATGGGATTCCCGAAACACCTTGTGACCCTCATCGCTGCACTATACCACGAACAAAAGGCAACGATTAGATGGAACAATGAGAACTGTCCATATTTCAACATCGAGAAAGGAGTCAGACAGGGTTGCATACTTTCACCTCATCTTTTCAATATTTATACTGAGCAGATCATGAGAAACGCAGACATAGAAGATATGGGAATAAAGATCGGAGGCCGAAACATCACAAACCTTCGCTACGCTGATGACACAGCTCTTATGTCAGATAACATCACCAGCATGAAAAGAGTGTTGCACAGAGTGGATGAAGCGGGCAAGACAGCAGGCCTACACCTAAATGCTAAGAAAACGAAAGTCATGCATACTGGAACAGGGCACCATGAACACCAGGAGATACTAGTAAACAAAACAGCACTAGAAAAAGTGACTGATTTCAAATACCTAGGATCACATAAATCGCAAGATGGAAGCTGCTCAAAGGACATAAAAACAAGGATAGGAATGGCAAAACACAAAATGGTTCAACTAAACAACATTTGGAAGGATAGAGGCACACCAACGGACCTCAAAGTGAACATACTTAAGTGCTTGATCTGGCCAGTCCTACTATATGGTTGTGAAGCCTGGACACTCAAAAAGGCAGACATAACAAGATTGGAGGCAGCTGAAATGTGGCTTTACAGAAGGCTATTCAGAATAAGTTGGACAGAAAGGAGAACAAATACAAGCATCTTTGAACAGCTTGGCACCACCAGAAGAATAACACCTGAAATAAATAAAAGACTTGCATACATCGGCCACGCGGCCCGAAACAAAAGCACGGCCCTTATGATATCAATCCTTCAAGGAAAGACAGAAACAAAGAGAAAACAAGGAAGACCAGCCATTACATATCACGATAACATCAAGAAAGTCAGCTAGCTGGAAATAAGTGAACTAACTAGGAAAGCTAAGGACAGGATTGGGTGGAGGAGATTTTGTCGTGACATCCACTGTAGCAGCTAACATCGATGACGATGAAGCCGACAGGTGACAGGTGACGTTCAGTAGTTTTTTCAGCTATAGAGCACAACCGTCCAATTTTACCCAATTATATATATAGAAGATTTACTAAGGATTTGTTGTGAGTTTTTTGTTTTGTTTTTTGGAGAGGGTGCATGTATGTGTGTGAGTGTGTGTGTGCGTGTGTGTAATTTGTTATAGATTTCGCTGATTCGTTTTTTTTTTTTATTGACACAGTCGCGACCTGAGAATAACAAATAAAGTAAAAAAAAAAGAAAAAAGAGAGGCAGGTAAAAAGAAAATAAATATAACGCATTATATAAGATAAGATAAGATAAGATAAGATAAGATAAAGTTTATTCGTCCTTGTACGCGGAAATTTGTTTGGATCATTGAATACATAACAATACAGTTACAGAAATTATGATGTATAGCGCGCGCGCATGCACACACACACACACGCACACACACACACACACTCACACAAGCACACACACACACACACGCCCACCCGCATACACTCACACACGCGCACACACACACACACACACATGTATATATATATATATATATATATATATATATATATACACGCACACTAATAAATAAACAAAATTAACCGTGCACACAATTATGCTTCCGTTACTAAAACACATTGACCTGACACGCAAGACACAATTCATATACATGCATAATGATATCATTACTTTTATACAAAATGGATCTCAGTGCTACATTTTATGTCAGACTGATCATTAAGAGAAAGTGTTAACATTTTAACACACACACAAAAACCAAACCCAAACACCCAACATTCTGATTAAAGAAATGAATGAATGAATGAATG
>OZ007576.1:4658384-4683384 GCA_963931925.1 Onchidella celtica | reverse complement strand
CTGTCATGAAACAAGCTAAGCATCCAGCCAACCAGGACATTAGGACGATTTTTGCCAGAACCTGTCAACACACAAAATGACGAAGGCAGAGTATAACAGAGAGAGTTCAAGTTTAAATCCAAGTTTATAATAGGCTAATAATGGCTAGTTCAAATCATACACAAAAAAAGATGCAAACAAAAATAAAAGATTTGAAAAGGATATAGCAATAACGAAACAAAAACTAAAAAATTCACTCGGTCATTCACTCTCTCCGCTCCTTGCTGTCTAGTACGATAGAAGTCATACATTTTAATTTTATACAACGAAAAATATGACTTGATTGATCATGATAAATCCCTTGCAGCTCTTATCATTCTTCAATTCTGGGCTCCCCACCCCCATAGTCCCCCACCATATTTCACCACCATACTGTCTTTTCTTTTCCACACCTTCACCTATCAAGGATTTACTATGCAGGAAAATATCACAAAGACCCACATTCCTATTCACACAAAGAAGAATTCAATTTTCAGAATTCACAAGGAGAAATCACACAGGGACATTACTGTACTAGTTAAATTAATACTTCATGACAAAATATCTCAATCAGATGTAGCTCTCTATCATGCCATCGATGACAGAAAATAATGAATTTAAACATAGTTGGTCTAACAACCAACCAGAGCGGCAAACACTGCTTCATTATTTTCTTGAATTTGTTATAAAGTAATCAGATATGAATTTCGCCTTCCAGTTCATTACAAGTCTCACATAATCAAATTGTACTCCAGTTATTTGTTTAAGCCTCTACCGCCTGCCCCTCTCTACCACAAAACACTATTAATTATAAGAAACGAGAAAATCTTGGGGTCGATGCAAGGATTGGAGTTTAGTCAAAATGTGACAAAAAGAAAACGTATTTTATGTATGATTGGAATGCACAAGGAGAAATCACACAGGGACAATTCTGTACTAGTTAAGCTAAGATAAGATAGGATAGATAAATTAGGATAGATAAGATAAGACAGATAAGATGAGATAAGATAGATAGGATAAGATAGATGAGATAAGATAAGGACCACTTTATTATCCAAAAAGGGAAATTCTTTTTCACAGAGAGTTTAACAGCACACACGTGGTACACAGATCTTACGTATCATTATATAAATGAACTCAATAAGTCAATAATAGACATACATGAAGTGACATGGGTAAGGAACCTTAATGAAATGTGGCACATTATGTGGTTAAAATGACTTGCTGAGGCGAATTGCATAAGGCAGAAACGATCTTCTGTATCTTTCCCCGTTTGTTTTCATGTGTATTATTCTGTTGCTCTTGGACCACAACCACCATGACAACATCATACTATGTTAAGGAAAAAAAAAGGAGAAAGAAAGAGAGAGAGATAAGAGAGTGGTAAGAAAAGACAGAGAGAACGAGAGATAAGAAAGAGATAATGGAGAGTTAAGAGAGCGCGATAAGAGAGATAAGATATGAGAGAAATAAGGCAGAGACTAATAAGACTAAGAGAGCGAGTGTGTGTGTTTTTTGTGTGTGTGTGTGTGAGAGAGAAAGGTGGAGAGAGACAGACAGAGAGACAGAGATGTAGAGGAGATAGGACAGAGATAAGACAGACTGATGGGAGAGAGACAGAGACAGAGAGAGAAAGAGAGAGAGGGAGACAGAGAGACAGAGACAGATTATATCTGGAAGAGATAAGACAGAGATAAGAGAGACTGATGAAAGATACAGAGAGACAGACAGACAGACAGAGAGAGAGAGAGAGAGAGAGAGAGAGTGAGAGAGAGAGAGAGAGAGAGAGAGAGAGAGAGAGGAGAGAAAGATCTGGTGAGCACAGCTGCCCACTCAAAATAAATATTACCAAGGTTTACTATAGTTCTCCTCAACTTTCCAATAGTGGGGCTGGATTTTATACACCCTATCTGTAGCGAGTAAATGATCGACTTAGACCCGTCGGAGCACATTAAAATTCAACATTCTATTAAGACAACCAAGTGCCATGTCACATGCAACGTTTCAGAAACATACCTCAAGAAAGAAGTAAATTATTCATGAAAAAGAAACGAACTGTATGAGGAATATGAAAGTCTCCAAACCACAGCCAGATCGGTGTGTCTCGAAACATTTCATATTTCATTGGGGACAAAGTGATCTAGAGGCAAGGTGCTCGCCTCTCACGCTAAGGGTACCGGGTTCAAAACCCGGCCGGTGCAGGCGTGTTGGAAGTTTCGGATTTTTCTCATATTTTCATGTCCCTGATCCTATTGAAGGGAAGGGGGGGGTGGGGGGTAGGATTTGTTGTTGTTGTTGTTGTTGTTCAATAGGATCTAGATTGAATCTTAAATCTTTAAAAAAAAATCATACCTCTTTTTTCTCCGGCACCATGGCGGACAAACCACCTAGCGCCACCCCCACAGATGTCGGGTTGGAGAAACCGCAAAGGGCATACATGGCAATGATCTCCGAGCGTTTCTGCAGAGTACAGACACGCATACAAGCTGTAGTGCATACTTATGAATGAAGGAAGGAAGGTATGACATTACATAATGTGTATTATTATGACAGGGAAACTTAATGGAAGAAGAAGCCGGGGACAACAACGCATAAAGATGCAGGACGACCTAAAGGCCTGGCTGGGAATGCACACCACCAACGACGTCATCAGGGCTACGGAAGATCGTGAGAGATGGAGGGGCATGATCGCCAACGCCTGCCGGCAGGGGTCACTTAATGGTGGTGAGATCTGACTGAGTAAAGGGAGGAACGAATCGGGAAAAAAAGGGAGGAAGGAATAAAGAGAGGGAGAAAGGAGAAGACATAACATAAATGCTTATATGTGAATGAGTGAAAGTAGGAAGGAAGGAATAAAGGAAGGACGGAAAAAGGAAGGAAGGAAGGAAGGAAGGAAGGAAGGAAAGAAAGAAAGGAAGGAAAGAAGGAAGGTATATGTATAAATGAATGGATGAGTCGTGAGTGAATGGACGAATGAATGAATGAATGAATGAATGAATGAATGAATGAATGAACGAACGAATGAATGAATGAATGAATGAATGAATGAACGTTGACCTCTCATGTTTCGAGAATGCACGGGACCTGGCCGTGCTGCTATCTCTATCTACCAGGCCATGGGAGGCCGGTCTGGATTAGTAAAATAGCAAGGACACCGTGTACTGGACATTAGTTCTTCTCTCTTTAGCTTCGTAAATAAGTAAGCAAAGAAACGAGTAAACCAAGAAAGAAAGGGGAGATGTAGCATTCATTTTTACGATTAAATGTCGTAAGTGGCACTCTTTATTTCTCTTTCTTCTTCTTCTTCTTTCGTTCACCAAATCTAAATCGGCAGATTTGTTCTTTTAATAAAATCTACGGTTTTCTGCAGTTCTGGCAGAGCACCATAGAGTTTGGCATTTAGGTCGGTGGGTCTGGGCCAATTATGTTTCTCGTAGTGCTGAGAGGAGTGTGCGGTTCTGCAGTATATGCTCTGTATTTTGAGGAGACTGGCTGCACTCACATATGGCAGATGTTCCTATTTTAAACTTGGTGAACATAATAATGGTGGTGGAGCCTATTGTGACCAGTTCTTAGTCTGGACAATATCACTTGATAGGTCTAAATACTTGTTGCTAGTGTTGTTGTTGTTGAATTTTGGTTATGGAAGTGTTAGTGTTGAATGTTGGCGGTTTTGGTAAGGCACCTAATAGAGCAGCACCGAATGTCACCTCTTCACACTCAGCCAATCAATACAACATAATTATTTCCCGGACTTCCGATGCTTGGTATCAGTCACTGATTAAACCACATTTAGTATGATTAAGCATAAGTATTTTTATAATTGATACTCAAGGTTTTAGCCCCGTAATTGGTAATTATCGATACTTGGGTGTCTTAGTTTTTCAAAAGAATTTAATTTTTTCCCATTCATTACATTGTCGGGTGGTGTCCTTCCTAGGCTTTCATGGCTTCTATTTGACTGCTTTTCAAGAGATTTCAAATCGGTGCACTTTTTCTTTGCAGGTACAGCTTGCGCAGTGCACTAATGCACATAGGAAACTGTCCTGGAGAGAAGTGAGAGAGAAAGACCGAAAAAGAAAGAAAGAGAGCGAGAGAACGAGAGAGAGAGAGAACGAGAGAAGGAGATAGAGACAGCGAGAAGGAGAGGGGAAATAGAGAGAGAGAGAGAGACAGAGAGAGAGGGAGAAGACGAGAGAGAGGGAGAGAGAAAGAAAGAGCGAGACAGAAAGAGAGAGAGACAGAGAGAGAGAGAGCTGGGAGGGGGAGAAAGAGAGTGAAAAAGAGGAGGGGAGGAAGAAGTAAGGGCAAGAGATAAATGGGTCCGCGGAGAGACGAGGTGGATCGAGGCGCAGGTTGAACTCGGGCAACACCGAGAGCCCCAGCTAGGATTTCGATGTTTCCACTGTCTCGCCCTGCAATTCTTTCAG
Organism: Onchidella celtica; assembly: GCA_963931925.1. NCBI lineage: Eukaryota > Metazoa > Mollusca > Gastropoda > Systellommatophora > Onchidiidae > Onchidella > Onchidella celtica. Next base: position 4,678,936 of record OZ007576.1, on the reverse strand, counting down.
TATATCGCCAATCTTATATAAAAATACCCCCTCCCCTCCCCCCGGTGATTTTTAACAAAATCTACCGCCCCTCACACAGTTCGGATATGCGTAAAAGTTTACAAGTGCCCCACTTTCGACTTGCAGAAGGTGCTTATTTTACATTTGGAGACTTGAAATGGTGGGGTAATATTTGTCTATGAGTTTGCTTTGTGTCGCTAATTGACTACATCCTATTCTTCACTTTCACGAACACGTGAACCAATGACATGATCACTTCTTGAAATATTCTCGATCCGCACCACTGCACATGCGTACAGTCTTAGCTATCTAATAATTGCTGAGTTTTGTGGATGACACCAGAGAGTATAGATGTATAGAGAGGTTTCACTATTGGTCCATTTGCACTGCGAGTCACGGGAGGCGCCGCGAAACCACTGTTAGCATGGAGCAGAAAGTAGGTCGCTGCGGTAAACAATACCAGTTTGTGCATTTCTACAGGGCGTAAGAACTTACAAACGGCATTAAATAGCTTCAATCATCCCAGAAATATCAACAAACCACAGCAAACAGATATGCACACTATCTTTGGTGAAGACGGTCTCTTTCAATTCTTCAATTTCTTGTTTACCGCAGCGACCTAGTTTCGCAATTTGGCGGAAGTGAGACCTCTCTATACATCTATACTCTCTGATAACATTAAGCATCTCGGCATCAATGTTTTTGTGGTGATTTCTTTCAATCTGGAGTGATGTCTTTTGTTTTTGCACCACCCGAAGAATGGGACAAGGACTAATATTTACAGAGGGGCATGCCGTGTCATATCAACGTGTTTTCTGTTACTTCCACGATACTCGTGAATGTACTTCAATTCTGGGGGTAGATTATTCAAAATGTTAATATTTTGTTTTAACATTGTGTAAACGTGAAAAACAAAACTTTATCAATGTTCTAACCATTTTCTGAAAACATGCGGATGTGGAAATGGAACAAAGAAGAACTGGACCAACAATTGATTGCGAAACGCCGAGAGTGACTTTAGTCCCCGTTTGTTCCAACTCCACCTTTTGCACAACTGAGAAATTCGTCGTTAAACGTTTGTGGCTTGAGGTATTACGATAAGGAGTTAGAACAAATCGGAAGTGTGAAACAGCTTGATAAATGTCACAACACGTTTTAAACACATTAATCTGATAGTGTGCATTTGGTATACCCCTTCTACATACTAAAAGAGCTCCATTTTTTAAATCAGAAAACACAGCTGAACTATATGTATGTACACACGGCTATTGACAATGTCTTGATGATTTCTGTTTGCAGTGCAATTGCAGTACAAATATAAAACGGATAAGGCTTTTGTGTTCTGATCGAGTTGAAACTTGAATCTTATTGACAATGCTGCATACTGAGTTTTCCTATCCGCTGCTCCGAGGGTCCTGCTGTTGCAGTCTTTCCGGGAAACCGACTACTGTAGTCGAATACTGGTACTGTCTCGGTGGGTCCTTCGTACAAGGTGCGCATGCGAACGAGTGGTACTAGCAGATGATCACCGTTTCGCCTATGACCATTCCGCAGCCTCCGGGCTCCGGATAAGCCCGATCCCAGGTCTGGAGAGACCCGGGGAGAATTTCTTCTCGACCGCCACGTGGTAGCAGCGGGGCAGCCCAAGCTGGGGGCTGGCTAACGGGGACGGGCTGACGGCTGACCTTCCCGAAGCCGTTAAACACTGGGAGCTTTCCGTTGCTGTAGGCAGATGGGGGCAAATTGCCTAGCAGAACGCATTGGTGGCAGTCCCCGATTGAGGGCCGGGGACTGACCAGACCGATCCTTCGAAAAATCGTGCAGCAAGCACTACGTGACAATGACCCAAACAAGACAATGACCGCACGCTGGCGGATGAGAAAGTGAGATTCTGGTCACGGCGTGATACGAATCAGTCGGTTCAGGCTGTCATCAGCCTCCATTTGTCTGAAAGGGATCCAAGCAGCAACAATTTCCCACTATACATGATGGTAAAATATGGCAATAAGAAACGTGGGGCCGAGAAACCCAAACATATTCTCCGTAGGGAGGATGGCAGTTACCAGGTCCCCCTACGCAAGTATGCTACTGGTGACCTGTGTCCGAATGCGAGTGTGAATGCGAGTGTGAAAACTAACAAGGGGACCCTAGCGGCGAGGGATCCCCCTGCGACACTTAACATGTTGCAGCTCAACGTCTGCGGCCTTCGCCCGAAGGTCCTGGAGCTAACTAAGCTCCTGAAATCAAAACCTATCCATGTAGCTCTCCTTCAAGAGACACTACTGAATGGGAGGGGCGCGCACGTCACAGGGTATACCATATACACCTGCTCGTGTACCAAGTGCCGAGGCATTGCCACATTGGTCCGCAATGACATTACGGCTGTGAGACAGCACGCCCTGACGAGCAAAGGTGAAACTGATACCCTCACCCTTACAGTATGGAAGGACGGCGTGGCCTTTACCATCACGAATGTGTATAACCCTCCAACGGCCACCTGCGACCTAGGGTTGACAGAGGCTATCTTGAATAACACAATCATCGGAGGAGACTTCAACGCACGAAGTCCTGAAATGGGATACACCCCAGAATCCACGAACACTGCAGGAAGAAACGTCGAAGATCTCCTCCTAAGTTCTAACCTGGTCCGGATACAATCAGCTGACTCCGCGCCCACTTGCCTGCATCGAGCAAACGGCGCGGAGAGTCGGCCCGACATTACGCTTCTATCTGCTGACCTCGTTACCAGACACAGCTACGCAGTCCTCGAGGACGTTGGTAGCGACCACCTTCCTCTCCTCGTACAAATCCAGACTAAAACAGCCAAGAAGAAGGAGAAGCGTTTAAACTGGAATTATAAACGAGGCAGATGGGAAGAGTTCAGAGAGATTTTAGGTTTAACTCTGAACGAGGTGGACCCCAACCAGGGTACTATTGACGAAGCTAACGGCGTACTGACTTCGGCCGTGCTCGCAGCTGCTAAGCGGAGTATTCCGCGAGGACTGCAGCCCCTAAATCGCTTGCCCTGGTCAAAGGAACTTGAACAGGCGGTCCGACAGCGTAAGAGGGCGAGAAGAAAAGCAAAAACGAGCACGGCGGCCAGAATCGAATATAACAGATTGACCGCCAAAGTCAAGCTGCTGTCTAGAAGCACAAAAAGGGCAAAGTGGTTAAACCTGTGCGAGTCTCTGAATGTGGACCCGAGTGGTGGCCGAGCGTGGACCGTCCTGAATCGCCTTAATCGGGGGGCAAAGAGTGAAGAATGTCGCCCCGATACGGGCAAACGGGACGGTCGCGGTGACAGACCATAAGCGTGCAATCATGCTTAACCGACACTTTGCCAGTACAAATAAGAGTGGCAAAGCTACGAATACGGACAAGGGGCTCCGTAAGGTCAGGCGTCAGCTCGAACAATCGCAGGTAGACAGCGATTACGAGGGCCTTAACAGTGATTTCACCCTAGAGGAACTGGAGAGAGCACTTGGCAAGTGTAAAAATCGTAAAGCGCCAGGCCCGGACAAAATCTCTAACGAGATGTTGCTCCAGATGGGCCCCACGGCAAAGAAATGGCTCCTAGCCTTAATAAATAGAACGTGGCACGAGAGAAAACTCCCTATTGACTGGAAAAAGGCAGTGGTGACAGCTATCCCCAAAGCAGGTAAAGATGGTACCGAACCATCACATTACAGGCCAATATCCCTTACCTCTTGCATCTGCAAAGTAGGGGAGAGGATGGTTAACTACCGGCTGACCTGGTATCTAGAAGAGCGCGGTCTTCTAGACAGACACCAGGCGGGCTTCCGTAGTGGCAGGCAGACGATGGACCAGCTTATCCGATTGACCCAAGCGGTCAATAATGGTTTCCATAGGCGGGAGCATACGATCGCTGTATTCGTCGATCTCAGACAAGCGTACGATAAGGTGTGTAAAGGTGGGCTACTCCTTAAATTACTCAAGGCGGAGGTCAAAGGAAATCTGTACGGATGGGTAAAAGATTTCCTGCACAATCGAACAGTCCGCACTAGAGTGAACGGACAGACCTCAAGCCAACTCACCATGGAGAATGGCCTGCCGCAAGGTTCAGCGTTAAGCTGCACGCTCTTTGCAGCTTACACCAGCGACCTTACCCAGCACCTGAGATGCGAAAAAGCGATGTATGCCGATGATATGGTAATCTGGAGGACAGGAAAGCATATCCAATGGCTACAGCGAGACCTTACCCGGGACCTCGCGACGCTTGCCTGCTACTGCCGATTGTGGAAGATGGAGATAAACGTCGATAAGACCATTAATCAACTCTTCACCAACGGCAAACACGCCCAGAAAGCCACCATCACTCTTAAGATCAATGGCCAGACACCCAAAAGGGAAAGCGCACCACGATACCTGGGAGTTGAACTTGACAGCAGGCTCAACTTGCAAACGCACGTCAGCAAGCTCGAGTATGAGGCTAGGAGGCGATTAACACTGTTAAAAATGCTCGCCAGTACCAACTGGGGTGCCACTGGGAAGGTTCTCAGACAGCTATACCTAGCCTACGTCCGAGCAGGCCTAGAGTATAGCCTGCCACTGCAACCAATGGCCAGCGACCGAACGCTGTCGGCGCTGGACCGAGTTCAGAACAGCGCCTTGAGACTCATAACAGGCTGCCTCAAAACCACTCCTACGAATGCTCTCGAAATCATGACCAATGTGGAACCACTGGCAACCAGAAGGGAAGGAAGCGTACTACAGCAGTACGAGAGGTTAAAAAGGCTCGAGCCGGACTACCCGGCGCGGGAGGCGATCGAAATCGACCCGCCACCGAGAATACTTCAGAAGAAGTCGTTCCTGGGCGAAGCCAAACGGCTAACTGAGGAGTATGGGCTAGAACAGGACAGAATGCCCCTTCGGTTATGGACGAAAGAGCCACCTCACGCCCCCCTGAAACCCCCAGTGGTCAAAACTACGTTACTAGACACAAACATGACTAAGGAGGTCAATCCCACGATTCTGAAAACGGCCGCTGGCGAAACTATTGACTCGTACCCAGCACACATGATTAAGGCTTATACTGACGGCTCGGCAGTACAGGCGACTACGAATGCGGGATACGGAGCAATAATCTACTACTCTGACGGCACCGACACCGAAAAGATCTATGGGCCTTGCGGGGCGAACGGCTCCAACTTCGACGCTGAGGCGACAGCGATTTGGAGAACACTGACTACGGTTTTCAACGGCTTTGAAAACGGAACAGTATCGCCAGAAGATATTGTTGTGTTCCAAGACTCAAGGGCCACACTGATGGCCGTCCAAACGCTCAACCACAAACTCGAGGCACATGGCGCAGATAAAATCAGACATATCTGCCACCAGATCATAAGTGGATACGGTGTCGAGGTCCACCTCCAGTGGATCCCCGCGCACATAGGAATCCGGGGCAACGAGGTTGCAGATAGCCTAGCAAAACAGGGGACCAGAGGCGAACAGCCAAAGCACCCAACGTCTTACCCAGCAGCCCGAGCCAGAATCCGCGCTCACGAACGCAGGAAATGGTTAGATCAATGGGCAAACTCGGATAAAGGACGCAGGGTGTACCATAACCAAACCAAACCAGACATCAAAGACCCGATATTGACACTAGAGCGTAAATACGCGACAATTATACAGCGTATGAGGACGGGACATGTCCAGTTGAACGCACATCTAAATCGTTTCAACCCACTCCGTGAGCCAGTATCCCGGCACTGCGGGTCCCCGCAGGAGTCAGTCGAGCACATCCTGGCGGAGTGCCAAGGACTAAAACACCTCAGATCCCGCTACCTCCCAAATACCCCGACAGCCTCTAACTGCCTTTATGGGGCCGTAACACAACTAAAGAATACTGCCATATTCGCCATCGCCGTCACGAGTGAAAACTCGATCGGCCAGGGATGAGCACTCGAGTTTTCCTATCAAATCCGGCGTTTCCAATTCACCAAGGATTTAGGGGGCCTCATGGATGTATATTTACATAGGTTTTTGAAACGAGGAGGAAAATCCATCTCTCCCCTCAGCTTATTGTTTTGTCCAGAGGTCCATATTAACGTTAAGACGGCCGTTTGTACACATAAACCCACTTAAACCGGCAAGCTTTGCTAACATCTGTTTACCAATGCTCATATTTTTGCAGTGAGTAGTTTCGGGACCTTTTTCCTAAAGTTATTTATGGGCCTACTTCAGTTATAGTATAGTTATTCATTTTATTTATTGACTGATTTCTTTTTTGTGCCAATTTTTAGCTATTTACTTTCCAAGCAATTCATTTCTGAGTACACCAAAAGGGCTGCATTGAAATATTGAAATGTTACAGCGGCTTAACCTATTCCACTTCAACATAAAATGAGTATTATATCGGATTTTTGCCGCCATCACAGATATTGATGTTTCCCTCAATTCCTTTCCATGCCACCATAAAAATAACTCCCAGCTGCCTCACCATTCAATTTTCTCTAAAGGAAACAAAAATAATAGCAAATGATTTCTCATTTGGAAATACTAAAACTGGCTTTGAAATGGCAGTCTTTTATATTAGATGACCTTTGTAAGTCATATCTCTATTTGTTTGCCCGCAAGTATTCAGGTTATATTTGGTTAGTTTGTTTTGCACATGACCGGCGTAGTGTGTCGTATTTGTGTTCTATTTCCTATGGAAATCATAACATTACTGAGAGTCTCAGTCTTTTTAAGGCCCTGGGCGTACGTGTCCCTTGAGATGGCTTTTCTCGAAGAGGTGACTTACAGAGCAGGGACAGTTTTACCTGTTCACTGATGTATTTCCTTTGCCCCCCCCCTCCCCTCCCCCCCATCAGTTTTTCTGTCTAATTCCTGTCAAACTAATTTCTCAGACTTTTTGAAGTAATCACTACTGTCCGGTTATTGTATTTTATTGACAAATGTTTTGCCCGCATTCTTTTCGTCTAAACTCTTTCCTTCTCTCTCTCTCTCTGTCTCTGTCTCACCTCTCTTTCTCCCTCTCTCTCTCTCTCTCTCTCTCTCTCTCATTTTCTGTGTCTCTCTACCCCTTTCCCTCTCCGTAGTTCTTTCTCTCACTCCCGATGTCTATGCCTGTCTGCCCCCTCTCTCTCTCTCTCTCTCTTTCTCACTTTCTCCCTCCATCTCTCGTTCTCTTACTCCCTGTAGCTTTGTCTTTCTGCCTATCTTTGTCTCTCGCCTCCCTCTGTCTGTCTGTCTGTCTGTCTGTCTGTCTCTCTCTCTCTCTATATATATATATAGAGAGAGTGTACGATTTTGTCATCATCTCTTTCATTATTTTTGTTTCTCTAGTTATGTAGTCGTTAGTGTTGCTATCGCTGCTGCTGCTGTCGTTGTTGCTGTCGCTAATGATGATGATGATGATAAAGTTGCTCACTTTTACAACTCACCGATACTATCACCGAGGATCGAACCATTTCCGACAGTCTTTTATAAGCCACCAACTCGTTGACAAAGGTTTTCAGGCCGACTACTTCTCCCACCGCCCTGCAGTCCTGCCAGGGCACGCCCATCAGATACACCACGGGCATCAATGGATAGGACACCATAACCTAGCGAATCAAACAAACGACGGAGAAATCGGGGTTAAAATCTCGCAGATGGAGACCAACCAATTACAGGGCGTCCTAAATAATAATAATATATCCTTAAGCTGTGTTTCCATGCATACGGAAACGGAAACGGCAACGGAAACGTCAAAAAACCCGTTAAGTAGTGAAAAAAGAATGTTTCCGCACGCCGTTTCCGTACACATGGAAACACTCTTTCTTTCTATTATATGATGGATTTTTTGCCGTTTCCGCTTCCGTACACATGAGAACCCAGCTTTAAAGCCGTGTTTCAATGTGTACGGGAACAGAAACGGCAACGGAAATAGCAAAACTCCATTAAATTAGTGAAAAGAAAGAGTGTTTCCATGTGCACGGAAACGACGTTTCCAGACACATGAAGGCTTTTTGTCGTTTCCGTTTCCGTTTCCTTACACATGAAAACGCGCCTTTAGGCCGTATAAATTATTGTCATTTTTAAGCACTTTCTGTTGTGTGTTTATGAGTCTGTATGTACACGGTAAACGCATGTGTGAACATGCCACGTTGAATAAAATCAACATCAACTTCCTACTTTCTCAAATAATCCTGTTTCTCTGGTTTCTTTGCCCAGTGTCAGCTGACAAGATGTCAACTCGAGGTCCGCCTGGTAAGTTATCATAATGCGACGTTTTACAAACGCACTGAATTATCTGGAGCGCTTACAGCCATTGACAGTGTCATAAAATAGGAGTTAAATTCAGAGAAGTAAGTCTTAAACAACATTTTTCTTAAAACTGTCAATATCGTAATTAATTATTAAGTCTGACAAAGAAAGTCATTCAAATTTGCTTTTCCTGAAAACGTTGTCAGCCGCCACTCACGATAATTTATTAGGCGGCCCTCGAAATGCCTTCAGCAGAGATAACAGCCTTAGCCCCTTCAATGCCAACCGGGTATTATCATGAATGGTCGGCTGTGAGTTTTGCATGGTAAAATTACTAATTATATATTAATTATACTAATTATTATACGCTTGGAAAAGAAAATGCCATTAAAAGTTTCTATTTACATTCTGGAATAATCGAATAACCGAGTTCAAAGATAACCAAGTCTATAAAAGATCGCAGCAGTACTGATTTGGAATTGAAAGAGTTAATTGGTATCCAGACTATTGATTTTGTTTTTCTCCTCTTACGCCCAAAAGCGGTATTGAACGTGCAGGCTGATGATCTCGATTCTCTTGATTGCGACAGATGTGGAACAAATTTGAAAGCAAAATTTGTTAGGGGACCGTGGTAGAATTTGCAAAGCTGAAGAGAGAAAATACTGAGTTGTGTTGGCTGCTCAATTAACAGCTCAATATCTATTATAGATTTCAGTAACTTGCAACCTTTGGCATGAGTCACTGACCAAACTACACACTCTTCAGGCCTTAAATTTGGCAGGAAGGTGGCAATTGAAATAAGGAAGATGATGGCTATAATTAAAAGTTGTTTACTTCAAGCATGTATTTTAAAAAAATAACAATGTTTATTGCTATGTAACATCTGTATTTTTGCATGTTTGTTTCGTTTTACATGGATGGTACTGTCATTTTCATCCTCCATCTTGGCTCCATTCTGTTATAGTACCGTGCATGTCATAAAAAGTAACCATATCAAGCTTGGTGCGCAGTGTCCTGGCGCGCATGAGTTCTGAAGCAGGGCTGCAGATTACTACTTTTATTGTTATTGTAAGAGAGAGAGAGAGAGAGAGAGAGAGAGAGAGAGAGAGAGAGAGAGGGAGCACATGATTGTTTATTCCGGGCAATGCCCGGTACGTCATCTAGTTTAAAATACTAGGCTGCCCCAGACAACAGCCACTTTTTACTATTTATTGCTGTTTGCTTTTCCGTTGAGTTTTATTGTGTTGCAAATCTCTCCATTGTGTCCTCGAGCAGCATTTTTTTTTTTCTCATCTTTTAAAAGTTAAATATTCGTTTTTCTTTGGGAGACGGGGTGGAATGGGGGTTGGAGGGGGGGGGGCGGTGGGATTGGGGGTTGGGGGGCACAGTCAATAAAAACTACGCCGTTTTTTTTTTTTTGTTTTTTTTTTTCAAGAACAGCCGGGGAGAAGGTGGTTGCAGGAGAAATTAACAGGCCGGGCTATTAAAATGAGTGGCTCATAAGAGAAGGAGTAAGGATCTTTAATATAAGGAGGGAAGGAAGGAAGGAAGAACGGGCAGAGAGAGGAAACAAACACACATTTTAAGAAAATATGAAAGATTCTTGTGAAGAGAGAGAGAAGGGTGAACAACACCATTAAGGAAAGAATTTAGGGGCCATCTTGAACGTACATCAAGTGTTAGTCCTTCTATATTGACCAGACTTCCCAGGTAGGTCACGACAGAGTTGAGAAATGCAAACAGGCTCAGGAAAGCGATGATGGTGGCGACAATACAGGCTATGATGGTGATGGCGTCCTGGGCCCCTGTTGCTGCAGCATCCACCACATTTTGGGCTTTCTTTCTGCAAAGCGAATGAAAAAGTCAGTGAGGGGACAATTTGCATAGCCTCATGTTCATCTCACGATAAGAAAAAAAAAAAAGCATATTATTTTAGATGAGTAGGATGAAGACACACCAAGGGAGCCATTTTGTAGTTTTAAATCCCTGGAAATCAGTGGTTCTCAAAGTGGGCGATATCGCCGGCCAAAGAGCCATTTTGATTTCCGCGGGGGGTGGGGGTGGGGGTGGGGAGGGGGGGGAGAAAAAGTGGACAAGGGGCCGAAAGAGGAAGGAAGGGGGTGGCAGGGGAACAAAAACATGAACGGAGGACAATTTGGGGCCAATTACAGGACAGCCACTGACCTGTTCAACAAGACGCTTAGATCGGTTTTTATGGAACAGGAGATTCCATTTTTTAAAGAGTATTTCATAAAGAATTCTGTCTGTGTATAAGGAATAATCAATTGTCATTGACCGAAGCTTTGAAACACTTAACGTCATAATAAATATTGTGTGTGGTCTGGTGTCTTCTTGTCTTCTTGTCAAATGTAGCTGTGGAGTTTTTGTAGGGATTTGGGAGTTGGGGGAGGGGGGGGGGTGACATAACACTCGAGGCCTAAGAGGGCGATTGCCTGAAAAAGGTTGAGAACCACTGCTGCAGGAATGGAAAGGGGGGGGGGCGGGGTCAAGTGATTAGAAGGTGCAACAGTTTAAGTTCATGTTTACCTTGATTTTATTTTTTGATTAAAGGACGTTTTAGAGATGATTTTTGGAAGTCATTTTCAACGACCTGACGGACATAAGTAGTTGATCCTTGACATCCCATGCTCGTTTCATGAAAAGTACCCAGGCAAGTTTCCCAACTACACGTGGCAGAAACCGAGCCCATGGGTACTTGCCACAACTGGGAGCTGGGCAGTGTTTCATGAAATGTGCCCATTCAGTTTAGGCGGTCCTTTGGGTCAAAGATCCAAGGAAAGCTGTTTAGTAAGCTTAAGGGCCAAAACAATGGCTTAAACGTTCAATGCTTGTGATGAAGATATCCACCGCAGATAAAGCTGACAAAACTATGCCAGCTTCTAAAACTGAGTGTGTAAAGGTCAGTTAGGGAAGCGCTCATTTTGGTATAAGTGTGGGTACATTCATGAAACGTACCCACGGGTTACGAGTAGGCCTACCCACTGGGTGCCAACGTCTGTTCTAAGGGCTGGTTTTTTTTCATGAAACATACCACCGTCCGGGTGAATGCCGTCAATGCTCACCTGGTCACATACATCAGTAGTTCCAGCGGTGTCCACTCACTGTGATCTACCATGTCCAGCACCTAGCTGGGATACCCCCCCCCCCCCCAAACTCCTGCGAGTCTAACCCTAACCGTACATCAAATATTCAGTTTAATATACTCAGCCGCATAAGTAACTTTTGAACGCATCAGTTTAATTCAAAAATTTTACAAATTGAAATAAACTTTGAACAAATATTGTCCATGTGAAATAAAAATCTTTCATTTTTCTCATGTCTTGATGTCCTGTCTTGGACAACCAAACAACAGGGCTCAGAGATTGAACCTCAAAAGAGTAAAATGTTCACTAGTGTATATCTATGGTAAAATGCAATAAATGTCGAAAAAACTTTTTCTGATTTAGTGGGAAGAATTGACTTACAGGTTATGGTGCTCTCCACTTTTTATCTGTTTATGAGTTTTGGTCAGGGATTCCTCAGTCTCTGGACAGATCAGCTTAGACACGGCCATGCCAGCCGGGGCGGACATTAGCACAGCTGTGATGATGTCCGAGGATGACATCTGAAAAGGTCATGGGATGTACGTGTATACTTACAAAGCTGTTTTAACGCATGGGCACACCGGGCAGTCGCCCAGGGGCCATATAATAAGTTTAGGAGACCCCATACATGTAAATTTACATCGGGTTTTCAAACGGGAAAACGCAGCCTATTGCTTTCCTAATGCGTCACTTCGATCTTCCATACATTGGCTGAAGAGCTTTTTGTGCTGCTCACCAAGCAAAAACTCACAGTTAAGTACACATACATTATCATTCTGTTTCGATTCCATACAAGTATTGAGGTCTTTATTTTAGGATGATCTCTGCGTTGAGCATTTGCACCTCTCTTTTCTTGTTGGGTTGTTGCTGCTCTTGTCCTGTAGCTTTCTTAGCCCTCAAAAGGACTCCCATATGGGCATCTTCTTCCTTCTTTCTTTGTCTTTACTTCCTTTCCGTCCGGGCTGCTTTCTTTCTTTCTTTCTTTCTTACTGGTTGGCGCCCAAAAAAAAACCCCAAAACTGAGGAGAGTAAGGATTCCTATCGTGGGTGGGGGAAGGGGGGGGGCGAGTAATGGGGGATCCTTACAGTACGACAGACTGTTTTGAAAAAAAAAGGAGTCGAGGGAGGGATGGCCATCCCTACCATTCTAGACAGTTCCTATTGAAATCTTTTATTGTTCCATTGTTTTCTCTGTTCCATTTTACTTTTTTTTTCTGTTGTTGTTTTTTTCTTTCTTTTTTTTTTTTCCTTGATAAAGGCGCGAGCCGAAATATCGAACATTTTCTGTCTTCTCTTCTGCTTTGCATTGTGTCGTTTGGGTATTATTTCTTACGCGAGGCTTTGCTACATACAACTTTTTTCTTTTTGCCCAAGTTTGACATTGCTTTACCTAAGAGCCCATTATGACACTAAGACGGTCCTGTGTAAATAGAGAAATTATCGTATGAGAAGCTAAAAGAAAAAAAAAAGTGGCGGATCCATTGAATAATTATGAGATAGTGATAGGTTGGTGGTTGTAAATGTGAAAGGAGTAATTATAACCAAGATCGAAGACTTTTGTGCGGGTTTTCATGAAACAGAACTATCGCAAAACCGAATGCACTGACAATAATTTCAAATTGGCGAAGTGCAGTAAAAATTAATTAAGCCTTATAGAGACCAAAACAAAATGATATCAGGACGACTAATCTAGATTAGCCGCCTTTGCATTTTAACTAACAGTTTAAGAAAAAACATTTTCATATTCGTTAAAAAAGACATAAATTTAAAGCTACAAATAAATATTACAGTAAATTTGGGCCCCGAAAGGCGAACATTGACAACTGTTGGTTTTAACAGGCAGTGAATTTCTATTTCTACCTGTGCACTAAAACTGTAAAGATTTCACGTGTGAAAACCATAGCGAGAAGCAGAATTCTCGTTCCTCTGTAGCTGATAAAACATGTTTTACTCACTCCGTAATTGACAAACAAAGAGAACACGTCAGCTGTCACTGAAGCAAACCCGGCCGTCAGGATGGCAAAAAGTTCAGATCTGGTCATGAGACGGAGGAATGGTCGGATGGTCAGTGATGCTTCTGGCTGGAGAAAGATTGGCCAAAATGTCACCACATCACTACATGGTTCCGAAACATGGCGAGTCACAAATACCAACACCAAAAAGCTGCAGATATTCACCAATCGATGTCTCAGAAACATCCTCCACATCAGGTGGCGATACTGTTGTTCTTAATATTGTTGTGTTAGTTGTTGTTGTTGTTGACGGTGTCGTTATTGTTGTTGTTGTTGTTGTTGTTGATGCTGATGACGATGATGATGATAATTTTTTGTTTTTTTGTTTTTTGCATTTTGTATACTTCTTTAATCCCGTTTGGGAAATTTGCCTTAGCGTCATAGCAGCCCCGCTACAAGTGGAGCACACATGTCGTCGCCACAGTGCAGCGCCGGTCGGCAGGGTTTTGTGTCTATCTGGTGGGGGGGGGGGGGAGGAGGGGGAGGAGGGGGAGGGAGGGGTAGGGATGAATAGGGATGAATTTTATTTAATTTTGCCAGGGCCGATTCGGAATGGTCTTCTCGATTTCCAACTGCCAAGGTATCTTTAACCTGCGCAACGTGCACACGGGCCCTCCGAGGTTTTCGTCCTTATCCGAGAAGACTAGGTGCTTGATCCTACTTACCATAGGATCAGGGACAGGAAAATATGAGAAAAAGCTCAAAATTCCAACATGCCTGTACCGACCGGAATTCGAACCCGGTACCTTCGGTATGAGAGGCGAGCACCTTGCCTCTAGACCACCGTGTCCCCTTTGATGATGATAATGACGATGATGATGGTGATGATATTGTGATGACGATAGTGTAATGCTGATCATGATTTGATGATGACCAAAATACGATCATGATGATGATTATGATAATGATTATGATGATCATTATGAGATGAAGATGACGACAATGATGATGATGATGATGCAGGTGCACGGTGCAACAGTTGCACCGTTCTGCTAATAGCTGTGAGACTGGTTTTGAAATAAGATGAGATTTAAGCCATGTCTATATGCCTGACTGGCCGTCTCCTTCCACGACAAGTCATTTGACCACAGACAGTCCGCTTACCTGGCCCAGAAAGATGCAAGCCGCCGTACTGGTGCTCTCGGCGGCTGTGGTTCCCATGGTAACGGACATGGCGGAGGCTATCCCGTTGATGACCCACTGCATAACTCTCAGGTGGTAGGCGATGGAAATGGTAGCACTCAGGAAAATGACAATGGGCATCAACTGGACGGAAAATAATTAACAGTTTAACAGCGTTGTTAACAGGCAAACTTAATGGTTAACATTTACAGACATACTTAATAGTTCATAATTATTTTCAGACATATTTAATAGTTAACATTTTCAGACATACTTAATAGTTCATATTTTCAGACATATTATTTAATCGTTAACATTTCCAGACATGCTTAAGGGTTAACATTACCAGACATACTTAATAGTTAACATTTCCAGACATACTTAATTGTTAACATTTCTACACATACGTAAGCATTAACATTTCCAGACATACTTAAGCGTTAACATTACCAGACATACTTAAGCGTTAACATTTTCATACTTGATAGTTAACATTTACCTGACATAATTAACAGTTCACATTTTCCGGACATACTTAATTGTTAACATTTCCAGACATACTTAATAGTTAACATTTCCACACATACTTAATAGATAACATTTCCAGACATACTGAATAGTTAACATATCCAGACATACTTAATAGTTAACATATCCAGACATACTTAATAGTTAACATTTCCAGATATTCTTAATAGATAACATTTGCACACATACGTAATAGTTAACATATCCAGGCCTCCTTAATTGTTAACATTTCCACACATTCTTAATCCTTAATATTACCAGACGTACCTAACCGTTAACATCTCCAGCCCCACCCAACCCAATACCCTTTGAACGACAAATAGTCCTCGTCGATACGACTGACGAACACATACACACACAAAGTAAACTTTTAACATCTACACTGACCACTGGCCATAATAAAATATGAAACTGATTAAGTGTTGTCATCAAGTGTGATGATTATATAGTAAGTCTCTCGTTTGGGGGGATAGGGGATAGTCAAGAAGGACATGGCTATGTAGCCACACTGATGAAATTTATATCACTTAGGTCATTCTTTACAATCGTTGTGGCCAGTTCAGCTAACCATAATATACCGTATCCAATAACTAGTAGCAGATTTGTTCGGCGAATTTTTTGCAGTAATGTGATTTTTTTTGCATTCGGTGATATTTCTAGATAAACCTGGAGAGTCAACAACAAAAAAAATGGATAGATTTTTCTTTTGTAAATCACGCATGGATACACTCGCCATTACAGGCTCAGACTGATCAGATGTTTCTTTTATGGATTTGTGAAATCAGCTATCTCCACAGTTGTTGGTGTCATCGTGATAAGCAGATTAAGATTTGGGGGAGGGGGGAGAAAGAGAGAAAGAGAGAGAGAGAGGCAAGACAGAGAGAGAGGAGAGAGACGGAGAGAGAGGCGAGACAAAGGGAGAGAGAGAGAGAGAGAGAAAGAAAGAGGGGCGAGACAGAGAGAGAGAGAGAGAGGCGAGACAGAGAGAGAGAGAGAGAGAGAGAGAAAGAAAGAGAGGCGAGACAGAGAGAGAGAGGCGAGACAGAGAGAGAGAGAGAGAGAGAGAGAGAGAGAGAGAGAGAAAGGAGAGACAAAGAAAGAGAGGCGAGACAGAGAGAGGGAGAGAGAGAGAGAGAGAGGCGAGCCAGAGACAGAGGAGAGAGAAAGAGAGTGAGAGAGAAGGATAGACAGACAGACAGACAAAGATTGAGAGTGAGTGTGTGTGTGTGTGCGACTGCATCTGTGTCTGTGTGTTTGTGCTTTATCGTTTACTCTGACAAAAGAGAGGGATGTTGCCAAGTCAAGCACTTAATTCCCATTCTGAATGCCTCCACATAAAAAAGCACAGCGAGCCCACGATGACAGCTGTTACACATAACGTACTCAGTGAAGCTAATTCATAAATCGTAAACTCAGACGAGAGTGTAATAAATGAGTCAATTACAATTAATGAGCCAACCAGCTGGTCCGCCAAAGAATCAGTCACGACACAACATAAAAAAAAGAGAATACTTGAATGATTTTTTGTTTAATTATTGAAACATTTGGTTCTGAGTGACTTATCCATAAACCATAAGGTTTTAAATCTGTCAATAAATTTAATGATGGCAAATTTGAATGGAGTTCAGGCTTTTTATGTGTTTACATGTGCCATTAAATCTGTGTTTCAAGTGTTATTAGTGGACTCTGGTAATCTAACATCCGTTGTCTAAACCAAATATGTCGTCCACCAGATACAACCGACATATTACTAGACACAACTTCAATCACGAGTCTTGGTCTTAGATATTATCAAACTATCGTTTTACTCTACATGAACATCCCTGATCCATCCCTCTAATAGGAATGTCAAAATGTGTGAAGAACTACCTTTACAATTAACCCCTTATGTTACTTTTTTGTGGTCGACCTTATGACAATGGCTCTTATAGTATTCTCCAGTTTGAGCACTAAATCTTTACGGTCTGTCCACACCAGCAAACACGCATGTCTTGTTTTCAATGGTTTGATGTTGAGACGAAAGGGCAAGGCGAACAAAATCATGAAACGTAGGGCTGGTGTCTTTTCCCCATAGAATCATCCACTGCCCACGCGAAGAATGTCTTATCAAACCACTGTCTTCTCAGACTTACAAAACTAGTTTAAAATGGTCAAATATGTATAAATGTAAAGGTGTTACTGTTTATCACGAAAAATCATTTGCTGATGAATTAGAACGAGCTGTGAGCAGTGGGATAAAATGTAGCAAAAAGAAAAAGTTGTATATAGGCCCATTGCGGATATCGGCCATTTTAGTTGTCAGGACCGGCGCTTAACCATGGCGATGGTATCATTGATTTTGATTCGTTAGCTGATTTGCACTGCGAGCACTTCAGGCGTCGCGAACCAATCGGCGGCGAGCTAAAAAAAAAGTTCACTACAATAAACAATGACACGTGCGTTCACGCACATGGGAGACGTTCGGTGAATTCTTTCACTTCCTTTCCCTTGTTTACACGGATGGTAGGGAATCTGACCAGCTTGGATCCACCCTTTCCACCCCTGACATAATAGTCAACTGCAATGCAACCAGCAGGCATTTTAACCGCTTAGACATATCTCGAATTTACACTCGTCAGCTGATCCATCCGCCATTTTTGGGTGTCGGAAGTACAAAACAAAAACGCTCTGTGACGTCATTCGCAATGGGCCTATAGGTAGAATGCGAAGGACGTCACAGAGTTTTTGTTTTGTACTTCCGCCAAACAAGATGGCCGGTGGATCAGCTGACGAGTTAACTTCGAGATGTGTCTAAGCAGTTAAAATGCCTGCTGGTTGCATTGCAGTTGACTGTTGTGACAGGGGTGGAAAGGATGGATCCAAACTGGACCGATTCTCTACCATCCGTGTAAACAAGAGAAAGGAAGTGAAAGAATTGACCGAACGTCTCCCATGTGCGTATACACACGTGCCATTGTTTACAGGAGTGAACTCGCCGCCGATTGGTTCGCGACGTCTTAAGTGGGTCCGGACAGACAAGATGGTGGATATGCGCATTCTACCTATAGGTTGAACGAACATGACGTCAGACGCCCGCCTCCAGCATTGGTGAATGCTATGGAAAATGCCTACCATTTGCGCTACTTCGGTTGTCGATATCGAACATCGGACAAAAGCAAAAGCTTTTTTTTTTTCCTGTACCAGAGATTCGTAGACGGGAGAGGGGGGGGGGGGTAGATGAGGAACTGACTGAGAGAAGGAGATGTTTGTGGATCAAGGTCATAAACAAAAAAGGCATTTCCAGCTCCACAGGTCGGAAAAATCCACTTAGCCTACTTTGAGCTGATCAAATGTGTTCACTGAGTTTGGCACTAAAGAACAAAAATATAAGGACATGACGTGATGTTAGCAGGTTGGTCGGTTATTAGCCGGTCATCTGTCCTTTCGCAGCTTGTACAGATCAACGCCTTCTATGCTTTATAATGTTTGATTCTATCGTTTTTTGTTTTTTTTTCGCAAGGGGATGTAGCGAGTCTCCACTATAAGAAGCCATGTTGGTTGATCTCAGAGTACGTGTAAAATGGCTGCCCGATCAAAGTTCAATTATAAACGTGTTCAACTTATAGCAAAACCTCGTGTAAGAAATAATACAGAAACGGTACAATAAAACGCAAAGGAAACGGGAAAACACACCGCGATTTCGGTATTTATATCTTTGACAAGGTGAGTTTTTTTCTGTTATTTGTACAATGTTTCATCAGTTCTAAATAATAGAGCACTGGACAATAGGCGTTGATCTGTTTTGATTATGGACAACTGGGAATTAAAGGATTAACAAAGCCGGAAAGTCACCCAGTGCCTGTAACATATCTGGCCATTTGCTTCCATTTCTTTCATACCCATCTGCCGCCTCCCTCACAATTTTACATTGAAAAGAAAAGTGACTCTGTAATACGCAGGGACAAAGATACTCACATTACTTAGGGAAGAAAGAGCGATCTTCCTGTATAGTACGACATTATCATGGCAAGTTAACCTTTGACGATCCGTCTGGGTCAGGTTAACATTCTCATGAAACATGGTGTCCATTTGTAATCATTAGAAAGTCGAGCTGCACGATATCTAATTTGATTGAAGACGAGCGGATCTGACAGAAGGTCGCCGTGATAGCTGCGTGGGAAAATCTGTCCGTACATAAATCTTGCCAAGTTCTCAATGAAAATTGGGATGCTAGAAATAATTCGGTCGTCGTGCGTCATTCTCCTCACTGTGTTAATTCATCAAATTTCATTCATGCCAGACTCTTTTTGTTTTTTGTTTCCCGAAAGATTTTTAAAGGTAAAGAAGCCAGGATGTGTCTTTTATATTGTTGTTGTCGTTCTTTTTGATTTTCAGATAGTCTGAGATTCAGCCAGCATTAAAATAACACAATGGCTACGTTTACGGCAGCCGGTGAACACAACTCACCATTTTTCTTTGTTCGGCTTTACTCCCGTTCGTACAGCAGGGCTTCCTTTTTTTTCTTTTTTTTTTTTTTGCATTGGGTTATGAGCGTAATCTGCCGTAAACGTAGCCACTGTCAATAACACAATTATGATTGATGTTTAAATAATAGTTTGGAGACATGCACAGAATGTTACACATTTCATTACAAATAAATCCTGGATTTCAGTGCAATGAATTGTTTCTGCGTTCGTAAGATCTTTAAACTAATTAATTGTTAACGAAGAAACAGTTTGCATTGGGATCAAACCAGGACCCTACAAGTCAGATTTAGAAACCTAATTTGATCTACCATAGAACTGTATAAACTGAAGTCATCATACCCGAGTTTGCAGTTCAACAGGATAAAAATTAGAATGAATAAATAAATGGGCAATTATTGTGCGAGTGGATCGGGGGGGGGGGGGGGGGGTGGGCATCAGTTGTTAGGTGAATGTTTTATCTTCTCTAAAAAAAAATCTAACTAAATATTTCTAAAATGACTTCAAGCAAACTGTTTTAACCTAATGCAGAAAAATGACCAATCTTTCATTGTATAAGCATATCTCAGTTGCCATACAAAACCTTTTAAAATTTGATGGTGTTTTCTCAGGAATTTAGCCTTTCATCTTAAGCTCCATTTCACCATATCCACGCATAATTATAATTATGGTGGGGTTAAGATCCCAAATACAGTGGCTTTCGTTTTGTTTTGCTTTCGGTAATTTTTTAGGAAAGACGTCAGTGTCGATGGGAAACCAAACGAGACGAAAGCGGGAGCACCAAGCACTCTAAAAGGCGCCGTGAACGTTTTTGACATCCTCTTAGCTTTTCAGTAACACGAAACTGACGTCATTTGTCAAAACTGCTGACAGAACTCCAAGTCGGTGAGTTTTGAGATGAGTTTTGCTTACCTTGAACATAAAAAAGAAATCCTCGTATTTTTCACCAAAGACAAAAAGAACTCCGGCCATCACGTAGTTCAGAAAGACCTCGATCTGCTCGCCCAGAAAGCTGAAGACATTGGCTCCGACTCGTGTTCGCAGTACGAACAGGCCCAAGCACATCTGCATTCCCAAACCCCATATCACAGGACGCCAGCGCACCTGGAAAA
>OZ007576.1:4455884-4653384 GCA_963931925.1 Onchidella celtica | reverse complement strand
ATACATTTCAATCAAGAGCGAAAACCATTGAGTATTGTACTCTTCTGGTGCTCTTGCAAAACTCCCAAACTGACGTGATACAGATAAAATATTTCTCAGATTGTTACAGAACCAACAGATGGTTAAACTCTTTGCGTGCCAGTCACCGATATATCGGTTCTTCCACTGGTCACCTTTGTGCCAATCACCTATGTATCTACGCACAAGAATGCTGGACTATTCTGTTTCGGGAAGAAAGAAAGTCGACTTCCTATTAATAGATGTTGCTGTAGTTAGTCTTTATTCATCTCCCCCACTATTTTCTTCCTGTATCTGCAAACGTGGAAAAATTCATGGCACAAAAAGAGTTAACTGAAAAGACTGTGGTAATGCCCATGGTGTGAGATTATGTCCTTCGTTTTACATAAGGTAACAGGATGGGATAGATATCTTTTGCAAAACCAGCTGCCTTGAATGCAAATATTTTCAAAACGTGTTTGAAGCTGTGTTTTCATGTGTACGGAAACGGAAACGTCAAAAAAAAAAATTTAAAAAAATCCGTCAAGGAGTGGAATAGAAAGAATGGATGGAAACACTCTTTCTATTTAATACTTGGTGGATTTTATACGTTCCTGCTACTGTTTCCATTTCCATATACATGAAAACACAACTTAGAGGTAATTATGCTTTCTTTGTGACTTACTCTTGCTTCAAGTGAGCATGGCAAAAACTAAACTAGCCACATCTCAGTTGCCATTAGGAAGCTGCATTCGGAAAACATCTTGGGACGACGACAATCCGCGACCTTAATCCTTGTTTGTTCTATTTTCTGAAAGAATGGAGAACTTTTGGTAGGTGCAAGAGGTAAAACAAATGCGCACGTTGACACTTGCTTAAAATGCTTTGTGGCACTCATCAAGCTGTTTCACAGTCCCGGTTTACTCTAGTTCATTCTAATTCATAATACAAAATCTGCAAACGTTTAACGTCGAATTTCTCAATTGTGCAAAAAAGTGGAGTTGCAACAAACATGAATTAAGATCGCGAATCTTAGCGCAATCTAAAAGTAGCGACATGTCACTGTACCATATTTTGATATGTTCATTTTTATTAACTCTTCACACAATTATGATTTAAATATAATGAATAATATTATTCTTGAAATTTCAAAAGAAAAACAGCGCTTTTTAAAGTATAGCTGACTCGAGGCCAGTGACTGAAATACGAGAGAATTCGGTTCCAAATACATGTTCCTTTGATGTTTTGCAAATCTGTATATCAATCATTTCATTTGCTAAATGTAAATCAAGGACCGCGTGTTAAATTATCACAGCTCTGATTTTACGAATTTGTCAGAAGAAGCAGAAAACTGACTAACGTTCTTTATCAGACTTAATAGTTGCGATATTTTAGAAAAGTTATTTAACCCTCAGTTTTGAGAAGGCCCAAATCTATAGCAAAACCTGCGGGCTGTCAAGGTCACAATCATACCAGGTATCGCAAGTTTGAGTTTGATTTTCATGGCACGTCAGTACGATGACGGCCAACTTGCGCCCTCCACGGCCTGTTTGGGTACACGTTTTTTTAAATTTATTTTTCTGTGTCGTATTCAGAGCTGTCAAGTTTAACAAGAGAATTAAATACATCCATAAAAAATAATATAATTTCATCACATTGGTAAAATTCTGAAACCTTGTTATGTATAAGCTGGGGAAAAAGGTATATTAATGACTTTAAACCCGCTTTTAATGACTTCATTAAATCGAGGTGGCAGATTAAGATGGGATGAACAAACCTGAAATAAACTCCACTTTATGTAAAATCAACTTGGACAGAGGACTCGCGCCTCTCAACAATATCGGAGACGTAAAATCTTAAGTTTTGAAAGAAAGTCAAGTTAAGATGGTTTACCATGACAGCCTTCGACCATAATGTAAACTGTCTGATAAGAATACATTCTCTTTACACTAATTTGTTTAAAGATTTATTTCCAATGGTAAGGAAACTCTGCAGCATGGAATCACAGCGGATCACATACACTGGAATAATAGTCTACACAGTACAGGAAATATTGGATATGCCTGAGAAAAATGATACACAGGCATAGTATCACAGTGTCAGAACGTATCTCGTGACGTCCCTAGAGTAGCCACTCGGCTGTCAGCGCCAACAAAGGGGAAATTTATTGCAGTGACTAAGTAAAAATTGCATCATGTGCCAGATAGCACGCGGCAATTGAAGACCCTAGGGGTAAAAGTACGTAAGTCACAAAATGTCTATTATTTTGAGGAAAATCGATCCTGAAAATTGAAATTTCTCGTGGAATCAGGCACGTCTTGCATGTAGTGAATTTTCTGAGCATTCAGTAGTCATGTTCTGTGATGTTTGATGTCCCAACATGCCAGTGTTTAGTTTCCAAACTCAGTTTGATCCCTCCCAAATGATATTTATAATTTTGGACGAAGGCACTTCAGTCACTTGACTTTGTGACTTACGTACTTTGATTAAAAACTGGCGTCGGCATTTTATCAGTCTAGTTACAGATTTGACCAACTTTTGTATGCTAAACCGCGCGACGACAAGATACTTAGGTGCTTTATTTGTTTCCAGTCTTCAGGGCAATGGACTTGACCATCTTTGTGTGCTAAATCTGATTGAGCTGTAATCTACCCAGCAACCACAAGCTACTTAGGTTGTTCATTTATTTCCAATATTCAGGGTGGTGGACATAAGAAACATTTTTCCTGAATAGTTTGAAATTTCGGAAAAAGTTACTTAAGTACTTTTAGCACTAGGGTCTTCAATTTAGAAACACCTTCCGTATCCCCGCCCCTGAAGAAGTAAGACGTGACAACCCATAATATGCAATTCTTGTTATCAGACTCTAAGGGAAGGAGGGCACTAAAGACTTGACTGTGTCTCAGTGCCGGATTTACCATTAGCCTTGGTAGGCTGAAGCCTAGGACCTCAAAATCTAGGGGGCGGTGGGGGATGGGGGTGGGGGGGGGGGCGGTGCGGGTGGGGCTGGCCTTTTCGAAAAGGAATTGCAAAATGCGGAATTTTAAATACCTATTCAGTGCCTTACTCCAATTATTGAAAACACTTCCATCTTCTAGGTGTGAAGGTGGGGTATTGGGATGGGCCTCACAGCTAGAAGAGCCTAAGGCCTCTCTTCATCTAAATCCAGCCCCGCTGTTTCAGCATTGTCCTTACTTTCTTGGATCAGACATTTTGGGCCAGAGTTCTCCAATCTATGTAATATAAAAGCAAGACCTTCCGCCGCTCATACGGCTCGGGTTTACCATGACATTTTACAGGTGACTTTCTATCGGGGTTACCAAATTGGCTTTGTAAAAGCGAAATTCCAGAAATTTGGCTTTTTTTTATGGCTGGTGACGGAAAATTCAGTTGGCTTTTTTTTTTTTTGCTTTTTACTGCCCTTTTTTCCGGACACACTAGAATTATCTGCACGAAAACTACATACCATCCTCTTTCTAAAACATTTCCTATCGAGGAAATATGTTTTGGTCAGCTATGTAAAATGTACATGTGTAATGCCAAGATTTCTGCAGCTAATTGTCAAGAAAGTGCCAACCGGCAAAGCCAGTGTCCAACTGGACCCGTGGATTCATTTGCAGTACTGTCCTTTTTATAGCCCTGCTGCGACCCCACAGTTTTTCTGTGGTTTTTATAATATTTCGTCAACCTTTTCCCGCAAGTGCTTGAGGACGCCATTTTTGGGATTCCAAATTTTACAAGTACAAATCGCCTTAAAAACTTGAACCTGAGTCAATATTTTCTTCCGAAACAAAAGATTGGTTATTTAGGTATCTGGAAACACATCAAGTTGAGAAAAAAAGTGTGAATGTATATTTGTTTCGATTTTTTAAAACAATGTCCTTAAAAAAGGACACCAGAAGAGAGATGTGTAGAGTCTTCTTCACCTGCCCCTCATTTGCTGTATTAAAAAGTAAAGGCAAAAATGATTCTACAAAAATCTAGATGTAAAGGAAAAGAAATTATTATTATTATTATTATTATTATTATTATTTTAATAGCGCATATCCATTTTTAAAATGCTCTATGCGCTTTACAGAAGAAACCTGTCAACCACAGAGCAGAATGGAGCGCCGGCGAAGCGCTCAACACACTACACTGCTTCTTTCTCTCTCCCTGTCTCGCTCACTCTCTCTCTCTATCTCTCTCTATCTCAGAGCAAATTGAACTGGTCTTTATTATTCACACCAGAAATTTTTTTAAATTTACAAACGAACAAACAAAAAAAAAAAAACCCGAGGTAATCTAAAAATCTATATTATTTATATATTATTGACAAAGCTAGAACTAACAAAGCCAGGGAGAGTCAAAATTGAGCAAAAAGAAAAGGTTGTATGTTGCAAAACCCCGCGTGAGAAATAAAACCCAAACAATACAAAGCAAACTAAAGAAAGCCAGGGAGAACATACATAACCAACGAAAATAAAAAAAACCCACATAAACCTCGCTCCAGTATGAATAGAATTTATAGACTAAACTTGCAAACCACAGACTAATAAATTAACCAGACTGGAAACACGAGCTTCGGGCTGTGTCGTTTTTTTACGGAATTTCCCGAGCGGCGACCTTATAACCAACATGGCCTCCGCTCGGGAAATTCCGATTCTAGTTCTATCTGCAGTAGAAATTTCTTTTTATTTGTCAAGATTGGTTGTACATGTATTAGTTTCTTGGTGTGGAACCAAACTTCCGCGTTCAGTAGGCGCGTCAAAATGGTATCATTCAAAATTGTAGCTATGCTGAAGCGTCGGTCGTTACCGTAAACCATAGAGATATTATTACACTAGAGTGCGCACGGTGTCACACGGCGTGGAACTATTAGAGTCTCGTGGCGGCCATTTTGACTTGGGGTGGCGATTTCGGAAGTCAGAGGTTTTTTTTTTTCTGTATGCAACTGCAAGATGGTTGAGAATTCCATAAATCATTTCTATCCTTCTGTCCTTCCCATCCAAGGCTGAGCAAGTCCAGTTTACGATAACAACGTCTTTCAATCTCTCCCACGCACGCCATCTGTGATTTGTACATCCATTTGTCTTAATTATAATTACACACTTGCGAAGAAACACAGGAAAGACTCGGGGCGGGGTGGGGGGAGGGAGAGGAAAGGCAAAAGAGAATCAAAGACCTGGGTCTTTTATGAACAAGTGCCGAAGCGGCCCCGAGTTGACTGCACAGTGATGGCTCAGTTTCAAGGAGATAGGATGCTAAATGCTCTGGGGTAATAATGTCTAGATTTACGTGTCATCGTACTTATGCTCCTCCCACCCCCATCACCCTTGTGTTTTGGATTGCCTCAGTTAAAACAGACAGCCATGATGGGACTGGGTGGCAAGGTTATCTCCGTAGGCCTAATTCCTCTTTGATATGAATAAAACGTACGTCCAAACAACTTGATCATTTAGTGCATTGGATTGACACTAGGGAAGGGCTAAAGATCAAAACCTATTGTAATATATTTATCAATATGAGTATATCGTGGGGCATTGCCATATTGTTGTTTGCGACACTGTGCTGATTTTTTAGCCTTTGTCATGAAAGTGGTTCTCTCACTCCTCATTTCATTATAAGTGACATTCCAATCTTTAAGTTTCGATTTTGAAAGGTCTGGAACAAACCCCAGATGTTACACAACTCTTCGAATTTTCAATCCTCATTTTCCTGAAAAGGCAAAGATGCACACAATACAACAATATGGAAAATGCCAGTCGATATTATTTATCAAACAATAACAACAATTTTTTATTGTGACTTATTTTTCTGCTTTTTTTTTTTTTGCTTTCCGTGGAAAGAATCTGAGAGATTGGCTAAATGGATTGCCAGAATAAGTAGACAAACTGAGAATGGGAAGCCTTGGTATCCAACCAAGAATGACTAAGTGTGTAGTGCTCACTTCCTAAGCTCTGACAATAACGCAGGGCTCGATAAACAGACACTAAGACCAAAGGCAATTCCATCTGTTTTCGAAACTTATCCTCCCCTCAAGCAAAAACTGCCAAGAAGACCATCTCCCAAAAAGAGGAAAAATCCCGAGAGCTGAACCCCCCCCCTCCCCCCGCCAAGGCATGTATGTATGATCTAGATCACTCATATGCCCACCACTCAATCGAAGATCATCTTGAGAGGACAAAGGCAGAGATTAATTTATGCAAATAAAAGAAAGCTGTGCAAAGGCCGCTGAATTAAGAAATAGCAAGAAAAAGCTGGTGCGGAGAGAAAAGAAAATTGAACGTTTTCATGTCTATTCTCTTCTTTCTTTCTTTCTTTATATGATCCAGTTATACCTCTAAAATATATCTATTTTTTGTTTCTGTATGAAGGTGAACATTTTTCCTTGTTATATAATATACTACTAACATGCCCTTCTCATGATTTTCTGTTCAAAGCTATGCATGTTGTAATTTTCATGACTCTTACTAGTTTTACCAGTTATGAACTTGTTAGTTTGAAGAACGTTGTTTGGGGGGCGTAGTCTGATTACAAAACCAAACAGAAAATATTGCGGTGTTCACTGTTCAGCTTTAGCTTTCTATGTAAAAAAAAAACTGTCTCCGCAACAACAGCCTGTGTTGCATCGTATTTGTAGTATATCTATTACGACTTTGACATAATTATAGGCGGGGATGGGGTTACTATTCCTTGAGACGTCGAACAGCCAGCGCCTGCTCGCTAGCGAATCCTTCCCAAGTCAACATGGCGCGCATGTAGGCCAATTGGGGCCACTGCGACGCGTTGCACTTGTGCATGCGTGCGGACTCTAGTTTATTAAACTCTTAAAATGATGATAAGATAAGATAAGATAAGATAAGATATGACTTTATTATCCTGTTTCCAGGAAATTTGTTGTCAAGCATTCAGTAATAGTACAAATACAATATCTAAGACCTACAGGTCTTTAACGCACACCGCACACACGACATTGCTCACACAGCTTTACCAACAAGTAACAACATTGCTCAGGCACACGCACTGTAAAAACAATGCATTAGGAAAAACTAACAACAGCATACTACATCAGGAAACACTGCTACTTCGAATTGCGGATGGCAAAAAAGATCGTCTCTAGCGCTCTCTGTTTGTTTTTAAATACAGTATTCGTCCAATTCTTTGGGATCGCTCATGGAACAAGGGGTGGGAGCAATCATTTAGAACGGATTTTAGTTTCTGTTTGCACGAATGCACAGATAACTCATCAATGTAAATCGTAGTAATGGGGATGAAGTTGGCAGCATAATGATAATCAAATTACATTAATGGCCTGTAACAGGAGTACCCTTGGTTAGGAAAAAAGAAATCAAACATTATCGGGGCTGAATGTTAAGGGTTTATAGATTGTAACAGTTGATGCAAATTTCAGCACGTTATGATGGGGAGAGTCAGATGAACTGATCGTCTACCCCTTAAAAACGAAACTGTCTCGAACTGTTCTAGAAATAAATAACAGGATCCGATGAACACTTAATGCTAACGTTTAATAACTGTAAACAAGAGCTGATATCCACAAGTTACTTACACCTACCAGGGAAGGCACTTACACTTCTACTACAACTGGATTTACCTACGATTTGCACACACCCTACTCGCCTGGCCCTCCTTATATATATTCTGTCCAGGAACGTTCAGGAAGCGGCTTAACCGCCCCATAAGCACGAGACAGACCTAGATCGTTCGGGACACATACAAGCCACCCAATCGTACACAGACACGTCACAGAATTACATCACTCAAGGTCGACCTAGCGTAATCTCGGATACTGCAGTATCTTCTAGACCTTCTAGCTTTTCTACAGTGAAACAAACAAGCCACACAGCGAGACATCAAAGAGAAATACCGGCCTTGCTGGCGAGAGGGGGGGAGGAAGGTCGCCGAGTGAGACTCGCCATGCAGGGGTGAGAAAAATATCGATCGTTCAACTAGTGGGACGCTACATAGATACACCAACCAGAATGTATCTTGCTTGCTTGAACAATATCCATTTGATAGCATGTCTGATCAATATATTCTGAGAGATCTTTCTGTGAGGCTGCATAGTTTCATTCATCTAAAGTCAATAGCTTTGTGGGATTATCTAATCTATAGCTATGTCAAAATCCTCCTGATGTGTGACAATACATCTACAGGTAAGCCTCTCGTCCCGTCATGTTGAAAGACAACGCGTAACATATTGTGAGGAACAAATAAATGCAGTCTTTTTTCCAGATTTGTTCTCACAATGAGGAAATCAATGTGCTTATATCGACATTAGAATTAGAAATAGGGAATGATATTGCACAAGTCTGAGGCCTCTTTCACACACATCGACCAAACGCCGTCCATCGTGCACGGCGCGCCTTGGTCGACACGGCGTCTTCGTTCACACACATCGACTTATTTTTAGCCGTGTTATGGACGGCGTTAATTATCATTGGCTTTAGCTCATCATTTGGGTTTAGTTTATCATTAAGGACAGTCGTACGGAACTGGGGTACTTATATTATCTGTATCTCACAAAAAAAAAAAAAAAACGATGCCGAAGAACTCAATGGATTCACCCCCTGAATGTGCAAAGTCTCACATTGGCTTTAATTGTAAATTTCCAGACTTTTGTCCCACAGAACAGGTCTGTCATGTACTAATGTGATCACAACTTTTGTGTCTATGTCCTCCATGATAGGAAAAGTGCTGAAATCACATTTTTAGTTAGGAAGTGTGTGTGCGGGAACTGCGACGGCGACGGCGGGAAGTCGACAAGTATGAACACACTCATAGACTCCAATGTATATTTCAAGGCCGTAGACGGCACGGCGTCGTGTCGGAATGAAATATGCGCCGTCCTAACCACGGCGGTCGTACACGGCGAGATGCCGTGGTCGATGTGTATGTAAGCGCCCATGGACTGTAGTGGTATTTCAATGCACGGCGCCGTGCCGTCCACGGCGGATGGCGAAAAGTCGATGTGTACGAAAGAGCCCTGATCTGAAACAAGGACGGTGCGGTCTAAAAATTTAAAAGCATAGAAGATCTGTGGCCGTATGCATAATCAATGCGTAAACTAAATTAAATACGTTGACTGGTGTTAACACGAGAAATTGTATTCATTTCATGCGTTAACACCAGTCAACGTATTTACTTTAGTTTACGCATTGATTATGCATACGGCCACTGATGGTTAAATTTGAAGATCATGTTAGTGAACGACCTACTGCTACACGACGGGGACAGGTTTCACGCTTGTGGCCACAGTAAGTCAACGGAAGTTTGGGCGTCTACAGAATCAACATAAGTTGACAAAGTGTTGTTCTGTGCTGTTTGTTTTGTGCTGTTTTTCAGAAAAGACAAGAGGCCCAGTGGGTCCATGGCAAAGCAAAGACAATTCTTTTGGATCGTAGCCTAGTGCAGCAGTTTACTATTCTATCTCTTTGGCCTAGTGACAAAACTAAAAAGAGAAAATGCTGAGATGCGTTCACCTTTCAGCTATAGATTACAACGCATGCGCAAAATAGCACCCCCACACCCACCCCCACCCCCACCCCCTAACAACAGCCATATTTAAGAATTCACGTCTCACGGTTATTATTAGTGAGTCTGTCGCAAGTCGTAACAAAATGAAGGGAAATAACCCAGTAAATGCTTCTCCGTTGAACTCTGACGAATGAAGACTGCAGTTTTATACCCTGAATTAAAAGACCTGTTAATTATGAGTCGGCCAGTGACTTCTTTACCAGTCTATTATTTTACTCACACTTAGTTTTAATACAACTACACACAGTAATATTTCAGCATGCATAATATGTATTTATGATTAAAATTATTTTTTATAAAATGTTATGTCAGTGGTCGAATGTGTTTCTACGTTGATGTTTCCTTAATTCTTAATGACTGTTAGTGAGACTTACATTTCCTGCCAGTCTTTCATCTTAGCCTCTAGTTTTATCTTATCTTTTATGCATGGGCTTAGAATTTGCTCAATGTGGATGAAAATGAATGATTGTTACATGTTCTGTTTTGTTGTCAGAGGTAAGCTTTAAAATGTTAATAAAAGTTTCAATATTTCCATTTCAATGTCTTTTTAATTCATTCATTCATTCATTCATTTTCCAGATGATAAGAAATTATGGCAGCGGTTGCATAGTAAAAATATATTTTGGCCCAATCTGCAATATTTTTTATTTTTTTTTATGTATCAGACAATGATGACAATTTGGCCAACACACGGCGCTCTGGGCGGTTGTCCTGGCAAGGAGCAAAGCTTTATAGGCCCATGGCGGATATCGGTCATTTTAGTTGTAAGGACCGACGCATAACCATGACGATGGTAGCATTGATTTTGATTCGTTAGCTGATTTGCACTGTGAGTACTTCAGGCATCGCGAACCAATTGGCTGCGGGCTGAAAAATGTTCACAACAGTAAACAAGCACACGTGTGTATACGCACATGGGAGACATTCGTTCAATTCTTTCACTTCCTTTCCCTTGTTTACACGGATGGTAGGGAATCTGACCAGCTTGGATCCACCCTTTCTACCCCTGTCATAACAGCCAACTGCAATGCAACCAGCAGGCATTTTAACCGCATAGACATATCTTGAAGTTACACTCAACAGCTGATCCACCCGCCATTTTAGGTGTCGGAAGTACAAAACAAAAACACTCTGTGACGTCATTCGTAATGGGCCTATTAAGAAGTGGCCGAAATTCCTAGATGTCTCTGAACGAAGTTTCATTATGCACCCCGAAGGGAAAACCTCAATAATTATGGTTAGATATGTTTCTTAAGAAAATCTTGAATGCAGATTCGTAAATGAGGACATTGCCTGTAAAGTAGTGCTTTGTTGGATATTTTATTAGGCAATACTCCCATGTTTGGCTCTCCAACGAATTTCAGTTCCTTTTTGGGAGGGGGGGGGGGTTTGCATACAAAATCCGCTCTTTGTGTAAACGGTCCCTCGTAACATTCACTATTATTTTTCTAAAAAATCAATATATAATTTACAGACGAAATGGGCAAACATTTGAAATGTCAACATTGGTGATTTGTAACTGAAATCTGTAATAGAAATTGCATGCAAAAAACAATAACAACCAAAAAGAACACCATTATTTTTCCCTAGGGTTGCATAACCGAATGGCAAGTTACAGCTTTGATCCTACGGCCTACAATCATCATCCGTCTGTCAAGTGGACTGGGCTACAACTGTCGTGGTGCCCATTCACACCCATACACCATGAGGCCCAGCATAAGGCCCAACACGCACCAGCCGATTCTGATCGGCCCACAGTGAGTTTCAATGAGCCTCAACCAAAGATACAAGAAACGATAAGATGAGACACTGTCTTCTTCGCACTACTAAAAACACCGTGCACACAGGTTGTGCTGTGATTGGGGGCGGGGCCCATGGTGCAAAGTATGAAAAGAATGTTTGATAATATAATGGTAAATTTTTTAGGCAAAATTGTGCTAGTGCTACTGTGACTGAAAAAATAAAAAGAAGAAAAAATAGCCATTGTTTTCCCACAGCGGCTGGGGTTCTAATTCCACAATAACTGACGTCAATCAAAGCCCATAGCGATAGCTGAACAGTGAACAAAAATTCAATATTTTCCCTATTTGGCTTTGTAAAATACGGCACTTTTCATGACTTCCACGCGTTTGCCGCCAGGTGGCGGTGCGAAATCTGTGCACGTTAAAAGCACTAGCTGTCTTATCTGATCAATCTAATATCTCTGATCCAACCAGCTGGCTGGTGCGCCAGATTTAATTCAAACTCAATGTTGTGACCCACCATCCAACTAGTTTGCCGACCAATATCGGCTGGTAGCGCACCGGACATGGTTGTCTTTATTTGATTTACTTTTTGTAATAATCATCTTCCAAACCTAAAATTACAATTACATCATTTGAGGCAAATTATCCAATATTGAAAGTCGGAATTCAGTGGTTTTTAAAACATCAGAATGCATAATTTTTTGCTCATTCTATGCTACTTTGAATAAAGTTAGCAAACTCGAAAATATCATGTAGTGTTTGCATCTAAGTGCCCGTCGCAGGACATTTCTTGCACTTATGGTTTCACACAGCCAACAGGGGGGCGCCTTGCTACACGACTAAGCGGCCCATTCACCCTCAAGCCAAAATCATTAAGCCGAATTGTCAATTTACGCTTTCATTCTTTATTGTACTGTCTTTACGTTCAAGCTAAGTAAAATAATAAACAAAACATACTGAACAGTACAGAGCACTAGGCCGACACATTACACATTACGTCACTAGAGAATAGACCGGGGGGAGCGGGGGGGGGGCGAGAGAGGCTCAGCGTCGCCTTAGGTTGATGGCTTGACGGGAAAATATCAGGCAGAATCTGATCGTCTTCGAGCCAAACCATTTGGCTTGATCAAGCCAACGATTTCGCCACTCACGCTCAGTTCTACTTGTCAGTTCGGCTTGATCAAACCAAACTGACAATTCGGCTTGAGCGTGAATGGACCCTTTTTTAACACACACCAACAATAAATTTGGCCAACAGAGATGCCAGTTGCAGAAACCTGAGTGCGGGGAAGGCGAGGCAAGGAACGCAGTCACACATCTCTGGCGGACAAAACCGTCAAAACCCTCAGGGGAACGTAGAAGAATAAGACAGCTATAGAATAATAAAACCATATACAAAATAAAAATTAACAAAAATGAGTAAATAAACAGAAAATTGATAAACATTACGACTCGAGCTGAAAGATACCAAAGACAGTATCATTCTTGTACTGTTCTTTAATTCAGCGCGGTTTTGCTGTTCTTTTCAATAACAAAATACCACCGACATAACATTATCGTGATAAAATAATTATAATGTCTTTAGGTTCGGTTCTGGAGAAATTTAACTCTTATCATCCAGCAAGGGAACATTTTTGTTTCTGGGTATTATGAATTCCCACTAGGATTGACTGAGGTCAAACTGATTGAATCTGCAGATAAAAGGTCATCCTGGAGGATCTTGGGCAGTTTCGATGCGGTCATTTTGTCCCGGCGTTCAGGCATGGATCCCATGTATGAGGCCACAGCCCGGCGGGCCAGACAGAGGAGCGAGCGTGGGGTGACGATCTGTTGTAAAGCGTAAGAGAATCTGTGGATGGTGACGTCTTTGTCTGCGCCATCAGTGAGCTGTAGAATACTGAGGACGGCTCGAACTTGCCCGATGTCGAATTCGTCGAAACATCCGGCGTCCACGATAGCGTCAATGGTGTCATTGCTGATCGGGATTTGGAGACCGACTTGGAGGAGAGACAGCGGTCTGTGGATGGGATGAAAAGAAAATGATCTGGTAAGAAACCCCAAGAATAGGTTCCATCCCGTCCTCTCGTCATTTCTTTGTTTCCTTCTCTCTTTCATCTTCTCAGCGCCTTCGTCATTTTTTTCTGGCTACCCCCTTGTTATTACCTATTATAATCAGTTTTGTTTCCACTCTGTTTGTACAGGATTTGTTTAGCCAAAAGTTACATTACCATCTTGTTATTTTATTAATACAGCTATTGTATAACTAAATAATGTGTACACCAATTCAATTTCAACAAAGTGAAGTGTATATCAAGTAAATTAAAAATCAAGTTACATCAGATGTTCAAAATTTACCTCCTTCCTTCCCCTAGATACATCTGGCATCTCTTAGACACAGAATGGTGTGGTAACGCAACTTTTGGCTCACCCTGCATTATCGATTTGTATTAGAATTTCTTGGGCTAATTAATTACAGATGAACAATCACATTTTCTGATTAAAGATAAAAAAAATGCTATTTTAATGTAGCCTTGCACAGCCTCGTAATAATCAGCTGACAAACCATAATCGTGTCACTACAAAAATTATTTATACTAAGGGTTGTCTAGGCTTAGGAGATCCAATATTTCTTTCTTTAAAAATAAAAAAAAAAACAAAAAATTATCAGAACTTTCGAACAATAAGTTAAAATAGAAAATCTAAATGTTTTACATTTTACCACAAGCGCCACGAAGAGAATAATATATTAAGCATTTTTACAAAATGACTTCGCAAAAAAAAAAAAAAAAGGTATTTTCACTCGCATGATTTATGTATTTTCTGTAAAATGAGGTGCCATCACACAATCAGTTTGATATCTACACTGAACGTCTCTTTACATTCAAATAGATGGCGACTATTTTGCAAGACACACCTGGGACCGAGAGGGTCAGGGTTTCGGACGGCACCGTATTCCAGCAGTAGCTTCACCGGTTTAGTGCCAGCATTCAGTGCCAGGTACAAAGGTGCCATGCAGGGCTGGCTCTTCGGTCCATTGGGGTTAACGCCGGCGTCCAAATAGAGCTTCATGGCAGCCAGATTGCCCGAGTTCACTGCCATCATCAGCCCGTAGAACTTGAAGAGTTCTCGCTGGTCAGGGTCCTGGATGTCCTCATTGGCGAAACCGATGTGGGCTTTTATCTTGGCATCAGAGGACGAGAGTTCAGGCTCGGAGGTTTGGATCTGGATCACTTTGTTGTAAATCTTACTGCAGTGGAAAAGAATGAAATAGTTTGAGAGTTTACCATAAAATACAAAAGACAAAAGCAGAGATTTATTGACATCACTGATCTAAGCGAGGCGTTCCAGTCCTCACTTATCGGTGCCAAAGATGAAGCGAGGGATGAAAAGCCACGAGGCTGCGGTGTTCGTGATTCAAGGCAACAAGGTGCAACTCATACTTTAATTTGTCATTTGCCCGGCCGTACGGGTTTAAAATATTACCGCTCGTGTGGACGAAATTATGAATTTACTGCCAGAGGGAGGTAAGAGCGAATTAAACAACAGGTTAAAACAGCACAAAAGTTGAGGACCATTGCTCTCCCCTCACGTTATTTTTTTTTATTTTTTGTGATGGGAGAGGAGAAAGGGGTGGCGGGGGGGGGGGGGGCGGGGGTAGAAGCTCGGATTTCAATGACTAATGTTGTGAGAGGTCGCTTGTTTTGTCTTGTTTACAGCCACCGAGATTATAATAATATATATCTACAGGTCTAGTAATTGAAAAGGGGAGGTATCACGGAATTAGGAATTCACCAAGATACTTATTCTAAACAAACTATCTATTATCTATCACGAACGTTATTACGACCCTACTCCCGCTTTGTCACTTCTCCTGGCGAAGTCTGAAAACTGAATTCATCTTTGTGTAAAACAGTTAATCATAGTGATATCTTCAATTACGGTAAATTCACAACAGATAAAGGGTGAGTGAGGAAAGATCGGTTGTGGGGGGGGGGGGGGGGAGGGGTGGGGTTGAAAATGATGACTGTTGCTGGCAATTACAAGTTGTATTTTATTGTATACTACAGTAAGTAAGTGTATAAATAATTATTGTAGCA
The DNA here is from genome assembly GCA_963931925.1 of Onchidella celtica. NCBI lineage: Eukaryota > Metazoa > Mollusca > Gastropoda > Systellommatophora > Onchidiidae > Onchidella > Onchidella celtica. Next base: position 4,638,008 of record OZ007576.1, on the reverse strand, counting down.
GAGAGCGGAGAGAGTGAATGGCCGTGCGTTTTGTCGGTTTGTCTGTTTGTTTTTAATGTTTTCAAAGATTGTTTACATGATTCTTCTGTGTATTTTGAATTGGCCGCCAGCCGTACAATAAGCTGAACTTGAACTTGTAACGACGGAATGAAGTCTCACTGATTCTATCTGTCTGTCTCACTCTCTTTCGCTCTCTCTCTCTTTTTCTTCTCTCTCTCTCTCTCTGTCTGTGTTACTGAGCTACGACAGGAAGAAACTCTCTCAATACCTCCAACCTCCCCCCCCCCCCTCCCAGTTTTTTTCCGCCACATCAAAACCACGTACTCTCTGTTTCTTTGCTCTGTTGCTGTATCATAATTATTTTGCAGCCACGGACTAATAAAATACCCAGACTGGATGATCCCATTGTGTGACGTCACAAAACAGCTAAAGGTCATGAACCATCCGCCATTATAGGTTTACAGTAGCGACCGACGCTTCAGCATAGATACAATTTTGAATGACACCATTTTGACGCGCCCACTGAACGCGGAAGCTTGGTTCCGCACCAAGGAATTAATACATGTACAACCAATCTTGACAAATAAAAAGAAATTTCTATTGCAGATAGAACTAGAATCGGAATTTCCCCAGCGGCGGCCATGTTGGTTATATGGTCGCCGCTCGGGAAAGTCCGTAAAAAACGACACAGCCCGAAGCTCGTGTTTCCAGTCTGGTTAATTTATTAGCCTGTGGTTGCAGCCCTGTTGTATTGATCAATGGGTGACACGCCCAGAGGGTTACTTAACAATGATTGAGTGGGTGGGCCAATGCTGGGCTGACTGAGCTATGTGTCACAAATCCCAGACTGGGAGATGCGATGGTTATAACAAGACAACAATCACGAACGAACAAGTATAACACTTAACAGAACAACCCATCAGACTCACACATTTATTAAACATAAATATAAAGATAAGGATAACAGTTCAATTACACACATACATTATATTCTTCAAGTTAACTGCCGTCCACGGTCTTCTTCCGTAAGCACACTTCCTCGGGTCCACAACCCGGTAATTACTCTAAAGACACCTCGGCCTCAGCCTCTCCACTCAGGGTCTTAATGACACACTAATATTCTTTCACACCACAGTCTCTCAATAGCGCCTCCCTATGGCAATACACCTTAGCCTCCTATACACCTCACGTGGCCATAGCACGTTAATACTTCAATTCACATGAATATCTCATTCGCACAGTAATACATCCATGTCACAGTAATACATCTTAATAGCACATTCACGATCATATATACATCCCTGTCTGTGGCCAGACTGCCACGACTCATGTGCCTCTACTGTTCTGCACCGACAGTTTCACTTCTGGCCAATGTGTGGCCTTCGGCCCTATGCTGGCCTATCCCCTGTGCTCACCGTAGGCGGCGCTCTTCGGCCCGACCTCGGCACCTACAAAAATAACATTACATTGGTATAATACCATACCATTTCTAATCACTTCACCCCTCATTACAACTCATGAAGCGTACACACAATAGTTCACATTTCACTCACCAAACATCTTACGGTAACACCTCCACCGTATTACACCCTACTCACTCTCGCTACCAATCCATGAAGCTAACTTCCATCTATCGCTCATGGCGCACATTGCTATATACAGTATCAAGGACTTCCACATTCCTCACATATACTTATTTACATCATGGTCATAGACGAATATAATACATCAATCATAACTATTATCAATCATCGTTTCACCTACCAGTCATCACTGGAAAAACACTACTCCCAAGTCTTCCGACTGCTCTCCTTATGTTCGCCCTCTGGGACTTTCTCCTGCGTCCGTTCTCTAGGATGTCTTTGTGTGCAGTGATAGTAGTACAGCGCTTTCGCCTCATGCAGACCCCCCCCCCACTCACAACATGCACGCTTTTCATTCCCCGTGGCCCGTGGGTTAACTTTATTCTCCCCCCTTCCCCCGTAACTACTGATCCCCGCTCACTCGCTCGTGACACTATGGGCTATGTGCGCGCGAGAGAAAGTGAGTAAGGTTTAACTGAATCAGTGAGCGAATGAGAGAATTATTGAGTGACACAATGAAGAGGTGTTTGAATGAGTTAAGTCAGGAGTGAGAGAGGGTCGAGTGAATATGTGTGGGCGTTGAGGGTGCAAGAAAGTGTATGAATGAGAGGGAGAGAGAGAGAGAGAGAGACAGACAGACAGAGAGGAGACAGAGAGAAAGAGAGAGAGAGAGAGAGAGAGAGAGAGAGAAAGAGAGAGAGAGAGACAGAGAGAAAGAAAGACAGATAGATAGACGGACAGACAGACAGACAGACAGACAGACAGACAGACAGACAGACAGAGAGTACAGAGGAAGAAAGAGACAGAGACAAAGAAAGTTTGAGTTTGAGTGTGGGTTTACAGCGGTCGGCGCGACAGTTGGTCTCTTTGTACCTTTCACGGTCTATTTTGGGTACTTGATCTATGTTTGATATTCAGAGCCTCAACAAATTTTAATTTCATGAGTGGAATTAAACGGTTCCGTATACATTTTATTACATTGGTAAATTCTTCAAAAACTGAGAGGGGGGGGGGGGAGAGAGAGAGAGAGAGAGAGAGAGAGAAAGAGAGAGAGAGAGAGAGATAGAAGTAGAGAGAGAGATAGACAGACAGACAAACAGACACACAGATAGATAGACAGATAGACATACAGACAGACAAAGGCACACACATACACACACACACACAGATGGAGAGAGAGAGAGAGAGAGAGAGAGAGAGAGAGAGAGAGATGTACGAACGTGCGAATGTCCTCTGCGGACTGTTCAGTAGGTCCCAGCTCGGGTATCCTGATGTAGCAGCTTTCCTGTGTGTTGCTGATGGCATTGGTGTGCCGGATGTGGACAGTGTGGAAGAAACTCATCACCAAGCTAGGCCATTGGAACTTTCCGGGACACAGCAATACTAAAAATACACACACACACACACAAAAAGCAGTTATAACCTTGGAACATTAGGATATCTGTAGGGTGAAAATGTCAGATCACAGTTATATTTTGAACGGATTTTAGCATTGTTTTTCAGAAAGGAAATTGTCTTGTCTTTTTTGAGTAGGAAAAATTGTTCGTTTTTTTCTTCTTCTCCCCCCCCCCCCCTCTCTCTCTCGTTCTCTCTTTTCTCTCATTACAACTTCCTCGGGACACCCCTTGGGACACTCCATGGGACATTCTTGGGACACCGTTTGGGGCACCTCAGGACATCCCTTGGGACATCCTAGGGACATTCTTGGACACTCCTTGAGCACCTCGGACGCCCCTTGGGACATTCCCTGGAACATCCACTGAGGTACCTCGGGACATCCCTTGGGACAACCCTTGGGACATCCTTGGGACATCCTTTAGGACATCCTTGGGACATCCCTTGGGGAACCTCGGGACATCCTTTAGGACAACCCTTGGGACACTCCTTGGGACATCCTTTGGGACATCCTTGGGACACCCCTTGGGGAACCTCGGGACATCCTTTAGGACAACCCTTGGGACATCCTTGGGACATCCTTTGGGACATCCTTGGGACACCCCTTGGGGAACCTCGGGACATCCTTTAGGACTACCCTTGGGACACTCCTTGGGCACCTCGGGACACCCCATAGGTCACCCCCTGGGACATCCTTGGGAAGTCATGATAAGTGCCGTATTTTACAAAGCCAGATAGGCAAAATGTTGAATTTTGTTCACTGTTCAGCTATCACCATAGGTCTTGATTGGCGTCAGTTATTGTGGAATTACCTCAACCGCTGTGGGGAAAACTCTGGGTATTTTTTCTTTTTTCAGTCGCAACTGTACAATTTGGCATCATAAATTTACCATTATATCAAACATTCTTTTCATACTATGCGCCATGGGCCCCGCCCCCGATCAGCGTCAAATTGTGTGGACGGTTTTTTTTTTTAGTGGTGCGAAGAAGACAGTGTCTCATCTTATCGTTTCTTGTATAAGATATAAGATAAGATAAGATAAGATATGACTTTATTATCCTGTTTCCGGGAAATCTTTGGTATAACTGAGGAACATACTCACAGCCATCAGAATTATATTTATACATGCAACATAATATGAGAGGGGTGAAGGGGGTGGGGGAAGAGATGATGGTTACTCAAGGACATTTTAGTTCCTGTGAAATGTTGGATGATATTGTCTTTTAAGCAGCATATATTTATTTATTGACTGGTTGATTGATTTTGTGTGCATTTATTTATTTATTTGTTTATTTATGCTTTATTTGACTTCACTTTAGTTTATTTCAGCCCGTGAACTCTAAATCAATAAATCAAGAATGTTGAAACAAATGATTACAGTTAGGCTTACATTTCTAATCCCCTGTGATAAAGTACCTGGAAGCAGTTAATTAATACACGTCATTAAATCAGTTCGCAAAATTGTCGAATAAAATGCTCTAAGTGTTTTAGTTTGTTTATTACTATTTCGAAAAGAAATGGAAATTTAAACCCTCGAAATCTCTTATAGGAGAAATATAACAAACTTACGTATGGCAGTTCAGAAATAAACTGGCCCTGTCACCCTATGAATCTGTCTCAGCTATAAATCCATGTGATGAATAGAAAGAGAGGGAGAGAGTACTGAAAATGCTACGGTGCTGGTTATTTCACGGCCACATAGCACTCATTCATTCTCCTCTCTTCCACTCTCTGTCTGGTCCATTTGGAACTGCATGCTTCTGAACTGCGGAAAAAGAAATCAGCGTGAACACTTGATTAGTAGAAAGCAGACCAGTTTAATAAGAACATTCCAAAACGAGATACTGGCTGTAATGTCCAGGCTAAATAAACATGCTGTGACCCCATTCAGGGCACAACTTGGTCCGGAGGTCAGTATATATGTATATGGCCTTTAGCGTCTTTACAGACGGTCTTAGCAGCTAGAATATTCACTTTCACTTTGACTGACAGCTTCTCTCGTGGCTTATTCTACCAATGTTTGACCCGAGAGTGCGATGGCAGTGATTGCAGGTCAGTCTTTTGGGTTCACTTTGGCGAGTGTTTTCATTCCGCCTCTGTCGTTTTGTCAGGTATGTTTCTTTTGCCTTGAAGTCTATTGCGAGCGTGCCACTGCGCAATTTTTGTCTCCATCTGCTTCGATCATTTGCCAGGTTCTCCCATTCATTGGGGTCGATGTTGAATGCTTTCATCGTGACCTTGCAAGTGTCTTTGAATCGCAGATGTGGCCTACCTCTGGGTCGGTTGCCAGTAGCAAGTTCCCCGTAGAGAATTTGTCTGGGGATGCGATCATTTTCCATACGGTGGAGATGTCCAAGCCACCGCAGTCTTTTTTTGCCTAGGAGAGCCTGAGTTGATGGAATGTTGGCTCGGCTCAGAACTTCGATATTTGAGATCCTGTCTTGCCACTTGATCTTGAGAATTTTGCGTAGGCAGCGCAGGTGGAAGGAGTTGAGGGATCTTTCATGTTTGGAGTAGGTGGTCCATGTCTCTGAGCCATACAGCAGGGTGCTTAGGACGCAAGTTTGGTACACGAGTACCTTTGTTTTGATGGTCAGCTTGCTATTGTTCCACACCCTTTTTGAGAGTTTGCCAAAAGCTGTGGCCGCCTTTCCTATTCTGGCATTTATTTCAGTTGTTATGTCTGTGCTACCACTGATGGTTGAGCCTAGGTAGCAGAATTTTCCCACTTGCTCCAGAGGAGAGCCATTCAGCATGATTGGGTTGGGGTTTCTCAAGCCTTGTGTCAAAACTACAGTTTTTGAGACACTGATCCTTAGCATGAATTTGTCACAGGCTTTGGCAAGGCTATTGATGAGAGCCTGGAGCGTGGTTTCATCGTGGGCCACGATTGCAGCATCATCTGCGAAGAGGAGCTCTTGTAACATAATATGCTCTGTACGAGATTTTGCTTTTAGTCTGGCAACATTAAAAATGGAGCCGTCCACTCTGGTGTTAATAAGTACTCCACCTGAACATTGACCAAAGGCATTCTTGAGTAGGGCTGCAAAATATATACCAAATAAGGTAGGAGCAAGAACACATCCCTGCTTCACACCGCTGTTTACAGCAAATGAATTGGGTGTGCAGCCTTCAAAGTTGACACATGCCCTCATGTCAGTGTGGAAGGATGCAATAAGTTTTAGCAATGTTGGTGGACAGCCTATGGATTTAAGGACTGCATACAGGCCAGATCGGCTTACGGTGTCGAAAGCCTTTGTTAGGTCCACAAAGCATGTTATAAGCGGCCTGTTTTGTTCTTTACATTTTTCTTGGATTTGCCGAAGTGCAAATATCATGTCAATAGTTGATCGTTTGCTTCGAAAGCCACATTGTGTTTCTGGTAAGACTTTTTCCGCCAGTTGTTGAAGGCGGCAGAGGATGACGCGAGCAAAAGCCTTTCCAGTAATGCTGAGGAGGGATATGCCTCGATAGTTGTTGCAGTCGCCTTTGTCTCCTTTGTTCTTGTAAAGTGTGACAATTTTGGCGTCTCTCATATCATGTGGTATCACGCCTTCTTTCCAACACTGCAGTAACAGATTATACAGGTGTGGTAATAGTGGGCCTTTTAGGTCTTTTAATACCTCTGCAGGAATGTTGTCACTTCCTGTGGCTTTTCCAGCAGACAGGTGGTCGATTGCATTGGAAAGCTCGACTAAGGAAGGTTCAGCGTCAAGTTCGGCCATTATTGGCAGTTTTTGGAGGTGTTCCTCAAAATCTGGTGGAATATTTTTCTCAGTTGAATACAACAGAGAGTAATGCTCTACCCACCTATTCAGTTGTTCATTTTTATCTGTGATGGATTCACCATTTACAGACTTAAGTGGGGCGCTTTTCGTGATGATTGGCCCAAGAGCTACTTTCATCTGACTAAAGGCGGTTTTCATATCTCCCTTTTCATTTGCCTCTTGTATGCTGTTACACAAGTCTGTCCAGTATTTGTTGGCGCAACGTCTTACCTCTAGCTGAAGTTTAGCTTTTGCATTTTTCAAACAAGTTTTTGTACTCTGATTGCAATTTTTGTTATACTCATTGAAAGCAGATTTCTTTTGCTCAATGAGAGGTAGGAGAATTTCGCTGTTCTGGGCTACCCAGTCGTTGTTTGAGACTTTATGCTGTCCAAAAGACTTGATGGCACAGTCATGAATTTTTGAACTGAGAGTGTTCCATGTTTCATCTACCGAGTCACATTGGGTGACATTATCCATGCTTTCAGCAAATAACTTTTCAAATGACTTTCTATTTGATTCATCTCTGATTGCTGTTACATTGATCTTAGGGATTGAAGGGGCTTTTGATCTGTATATTTTCTTGGCCGAAATTTTGATTTTGCTGACTACCAGTGCATGGTCGGTGTCACAGTCAGCACTGTGGAGGGAACGAGTTATTTTTATACAGCCCAAACTCTTCCTCCTTGAGAGAATAAGATCTAATTGATGCCAATGGCCAGACCTGGGATGGCGCCATGATGTTCTTTGGCATCTCTTAAGGTCAAAGTACGTGTTTGTAACACATAATGAGTTTACGGAGCATAGCTCCAGAAGGCGCTGCCCGTTTTCGTTGATGTTGCCAATGCCGAAGTGCCCAATGCACTTTGGCCATGCGGAGTGATCTGCTCCCACTCGAGCGTTAAAGTCACCCAGAATTAGCAGGCCTTCGGTGAGAGGGATGTTGTGGAGAGTCCTCTGCAATGCCTCGTAGAAAATGTCTTTGGTTTCGTCAGAGGAGGTAAGTGTTGGGGCATAGACACAGATAATGTTGGTAAAACCAGACCGGGTGTTCAGTCTGAGTGTCATGATGCGTTCTGACACTCCAATTGGAGTTGCGATCGAATTGATAAGGGAGTTTTTTACGGCGAAGCCCACGCCGTGGATTCTCGGCTGTTCGCTGCTAAGGCCCTGCCAGAAGAAGGTGTAGTTTTCTTCTTTGACTGACCCGGAGTCGGGAAGTCGAGTTTCTTGAAGGGCAGCGATGTCGATGTTTAGTAGCTGAAGTTCTCGATCAATAATTTGGGATTTCCTGATGGAGTCAATATCAGTGAGATCTTGCTGTTGCAAGCCTGGGCACATTGTTCTGACGTTCCAGGTACCAAGTTTTAGTATTTTTCTGTTTTTGCCAGGTGCACACTTTACGTCAGCTTTTTGACTTTTGGTCTAGCTCCAACCACCTTATGAAGCAGGCTGACGTGGCGGAACAACACCCAACTGCATGGGGGCTGCCCAGGTTACGGCGGGCGGTAGTTGATCAATGCAGCTGAAAAGCCGCTCCCACCGACAGAGGGGACCCCTGGCGCTCATCCGTACGCCAAATGGATTGAGCTTATCACCGGTAACTGCCACCTCCCGTGTTGTGCCCATCCGTAACGGATGGCTGGAGTGTCCTCTTCAAATCGGAAATGGGTGGGCTTATAGAGGAGAGACAGACGCTTGCCAAGCCCGAGCAAACGCCTCCTCGTTTTGCTGCCTTGCCTGGGCTATTTTTAAGAGATGGTGCTTTGCCCAGAGGCACCACCCCTCTCTCTGCCATTCTAGTTAAACCCAAGGGAGAGACCAGGTCAATACATTTGGAACTGGTCCGGCTGCAGGAGATGCTGGAAGCCAGTTTGATGCAGTTCTCCCTGACAACCACCTTCGGGTCTCCACTCCTGATTTTCTGTCTGGGTTTACTCCCATAGCCTTTGCTATCATAGCAACACACAAGGCAGTGTGGTATTTGTATTCAGGGTTACCTTCCCCTAGTCTTCCTCTCTCCCGAGATGACCCACAAGACAGTGGGGGTGACAGTAGCAGGCTGTATTGTGTACTGTCATACAATAGCAGAAAACTCTGGCCTGACAATAGGAGGTCAGTAGGACCTGGCTAAACTACCTGGTCTATGGTGGTATGCGCTGTATTGTGTGACCCACATTCGTTCTTATGCAATTTCTCCGCGGCTTATTCAGGTCACGGGGTCATGTGTGGACTGAGGGCAAGGGGTGTATAATATAACATAGATAGATAGATAGATAGGGCAGATAGATAGATAGATAGATAGATAGATAGATAGATAGATAGATAGATAGATAGATAGATAGATAGATAGATAGGGCAGACAGATAGATAGATAGGTAGATAGATAGATAGATAGATAGATAGATAGATAGATAGATAGATAGATAGATAGGGCAGATAGATAGATAGATAGATAGATAGATAGATAGATAGATAGATAGATAGATAGATAGATAGATAGATAGTCAAGTAACGACACTTCACTCACAGGCTATGAGCTATTGTTGTAGGTGACATCACACCGAAAGTGACGGTGTGTTTTTCCTATTTACCACCCATGAATCTGAAATGTCCTACAGGTCTTGGCGGGGGGCGGGGGTGGGGGGTGTCCATCCAGCTACCTGGCCAGTCAAGCTGTGGTTACAGCAAAGGAAGGTGTGATGGCCATGTTAAGTGTTACAGCTGCGCACTGATGGAGCTGTCCTTCCGTTCAACGTGAGATCGGACATGTCAAGCACTATTCTGCACAATATTGTTGAAATGAGATTTATTAACTCTTGGTGTGCCAGGATTTTTTCTGCGCTTGCCGATACAGCGAGAAAATATTGGGGCAGATGAATTAAGACGAACTGCAGCAACATCTTTTAACAGGAAGTCGATTTTCTTCCTTCCCGAAACAAAATAGCCCAACATTCTTGTGTACCTATACATCGGTGATTGGTACAAACGTGACCAGCGGAAGAACAGATATCGGTGACTGGCATACACAGAGTTAAAATTTAAACCCAAAAAAAAAAGGGGGGGGGGGGTTGGGGGGGGGGGGAAGGGAGTTCAGAGAAGGGACCAAAAAAAAAAGCGGATTGGAACGGAATTTGAAATAATCATGTGGTGTCATATAGAAAAAAAAAAATTAGAATAGTTTAGTTTTTATGTAGCGGTGTGGTCATAGGCTTGTTTGCCTAAATCACAGACGAAGAATTGAGCAAACTTCGCGGACGCAGCTTCGAAGCTGGCGGCAGCAGGCCAGTGGTTGATTGATAGGGCAGATGGCAATATACCGTCACTCTGGCCTGGATACCGTGACACAGAGCATCCACCAGTATTGGTGTTCTTTGGTTTGGGTCTTTCACCCTAGTCAGTTGGGACTGCGAGGCTGTGGAGTAGCCTACAGGCAGCCGGTCAGGCAATATGACTGTCCCTCTGGCATCCTCCTGCACCTGGATACATTTCCAGTCGTCTTGACCCTGTCTTGCCACTTGGATAAGTTGTGTCCAGGCGAGAGAGTGAGTCTGATGTTTGCGCAGCTCTTTCTCACTAAAAACAAATTCTTTGCGCCAGTCTTAACACTCACCTCGTCTTCTTTCATCTTTGTCTCGTCTTCTTTCCTCTCAAAATTCCAACGGCGATGGGCGAGTGCGGTGGCAGCAGGTTTGGATAGCCTGGAAGCTGTTAGCACAGACCTACACGTTGGTGGCACTATCACCCAGTCCAGATTCGTAACACCTTCTTCTGGAAAGGCAAGGGTGCAGTCGAACCGAGTCAGCATGGTGTTGGGTTTGCAATTAAAAATGACCTTGTCAGAAACTTGCAGTCCATGCCAATTGAAATAAATGACAGGCTAATGACACTCAGGATCCCAGTTGGGAAAAGCCAGTCAGCCACCCTCATTAGCGCATATGCGCCCACCATGACAAACCCAGATGAAGCCAAAGACAAGTTCTATTCTGATCTAGAATCTGTCATATGCTCTGTCCCGGCAGCTGATAAGCTGATTCTCTTGGGGGATTTCAATGCTAGGGTTGGCTCCGAAATCTCAGCGTGGCCAAATGTTTTGGGCCCTCATGGAGTTGGTTCATGCAATAACAATGGGTTGCGCTTACTTACTTCGTGCGCTGAATTTGGCCTGTTCATTACCAACACAAATTTTAGTCTCCCCGTGAGAAACAGAACGTCATGGATGCATCCCCGCTCAAAGCATTGGCATCTCATAGACTATGTCATTGTGAGGAAGACTGACAGAAAGGATGTCCTTGTAACAAAGGCGATGTGTGGTGCCGAGTGTGGAACTGACCACAGACTCATTGTTTGCAAGCTCAGACTAACATTGAGGCGCAATAGACGCCCTCAAGAAAAAGCGCCACCTAAACGCCTAAATGTTTCAAAACTCTGCTCAGCTGAGAAACAGAGCGAGCTCTCATCAGAATTCTCCTCAAAATTGGATTGCGTGACTTTTGACCCTGAGAACATTGAACAGAGCTGGACTGACCTAAAAACGACTGTACACTCTTGCGCCAGCAGCACAGTTGGTTTTCCTGTCCGCAAGCACCAGGACTGGTTCAATGATAATGATAATGAAATCAAAGTGCTCATCAAAGAAAAAAATAGTCTCATCCAAGCTCACTGCAGTGACCCCTCTTCCACAGCAAAAGCTGATGCATTGCGTGCATGTAAGGGTGTACTCCAGAAGAAGCTGAGGAAAATGAAAAATGACTGGCTTGAAGAGCGAGTAAGAGAAACTCAGAAATATGCCGACACAAACAACACTAGAAAGTTCTTTGAGAGCCTCCGAGCTGTGTTTGGACCATCCCGCTCTGGCACTACGCCACTTCTTGCGTCAGATGGTTCAACACGCATTGTTGAATTGAATGCCATAATTCAGCGTTGGGCAGAACATTTCGGAGGTGTGCTAAATCGGCCATCAAATATAAATACTGAGTCCATTGACCGCCTCCCTCAGACTCCTATTAATGCAGCTCTTGCCAAGCCATTCACAGCAAATGAGACCCGAACTGCCACAAATCAGATGGCCTTTAACAAATCACCAGGCGTGGATTCAATTCCTGCTGAGGTGTATGCCTTCGGTGGAGAAAAGCTTATTGAAAGGTTGACCGAGTTGTTCAACCATATGTTGAAAGCAGGGAAGCTGCCACAGGACTTCAAAGATGCTTCAATCATCCATCTGTACAAAAACAAAGGGGACAGCCAAGTCTGTGACAACCATCGAGGAATCTCTCTACTTTCAATTGCTGGCAAAATATTGGCAAGAATGCTTCTGAATCGCCTTCTTGATCACCTCTCGTCAAATGACTTGCTTCCCGAGAGCCAATGTGGCTTTCGTAAAGAGAGGGGAACGGCGGATATGATTTTTGCAAAAACCAAAACCAAAAGTACTCAAGTCTGTGACCTACTATTTGCTGATGATTGTGCACTTCTGGCACACGATGAGGATAGCATGCAAAACTGTGTTGATAAGTTCTCTAGTGCCTGTGACAACTTTGGCCTCACAATAAGCACAGAGAAGACAGAAGTGCTCCATCAGCCTACTCCAGACGACAAGTATCCTGTGACCCCAAATATCAAAGTCCATGACAGTCTTCTGAAGGTGTCGGAGAACTTCACCTATCTTGGCAGTACACTGTCTTCCACGGCTCGTGTTGATACTGAAATTCTCTCAAGAATCAGCAAAGCCAGCTCTGCATTTGGCAGGCTTCGAAAGAGAGTGTGGGATGTTGCCGGCATTCGCACAGACACTAAGCTGAAAGTGTACAATGCTGTGGTCCTTCCCACCCTACTCTATGGGGCTGAAACCTGGACAGTGTACCAATCGCATGCCAGAAAGCTAAATCACTTTCATCTGGCCTGCCTTAGAAACATCCTAAGGATCAAATGGCAGGATAAAATTCCAGACACTGAGGTCCTCAATCGTGCCAAGGAATTGAGCATCTTCTGCCACCTGAAAAAAATTCAGCTACGTTGGGCAGGACATGTTGTCAGAATGCCCGACTCCAGACTCCCTAAGCAAATCTTCTTCTCTGAGCTCTCCAATGGAACGAGGAATGTTGGGGCCCCAAAGAGACGTTACAAAGACACTCTCAAGCAATCACTGAAGGCCTTTGCCATTGATGTGAGTGAGTGGGAAAAGCTCTCGCTTGATCGTGCAAATTGGAAGGCGGCCCTTACCAGAGGCAGCAAAGCATGGGAAGCTGACAGAGTCCAGCAGGCTATCAAAAAAAGAGAACGGCGCAAGAAAAGGCCCAGTGGTACTGAACCAACGGAGCACTCTTGTCATTTATGCGGAAGGGTCTGCAGGGCAAAAATAGGACTTATCAGTCACATGAGAAGCCATAAGTCATGAAAGAACAGTCTTTCCATTCTGTCCTCTGTGTCCTTTCGTTCTCTTTATTGTCCATGTGTTGAAATTCTCAACAATTTCTGTTCTTTATTCCTCTGGTGTTGTTAAGGTCATCATCATACCTGATGGACGAACTATTATTATTATTATTATTATTATTATTATTTTAAAATATAAAATAAAAATTGATGAAAGGCTTAAGACCGTGACAACATGCACGTATGTTAGCACCCTTGCCTCTGGCAGTTGTTAAGCCTAGCCTCTAACACGGTTCTGGTCCCCACAGTACATTTTCAGTGGAGAGAGAGACAGACAGAGACGGCGAGAGAAAGAGAAGAAAGAGAGAGAAAGAGAGAAAGAAAGAGAAAGAAAAGAGTGACAAAAAGAGAGAGAGATAAAAAAGAGATAGAGATAGAGAGAGAGAAAGAGAGAGAGAGAGAGAGAGAGAGAGAGAGAAAGAGAGAAAGAAAAAGAAAGAAAGAAAGAAATTGAGAGAAAGAGAGAGAAAGAGAAAGAAAAGAGTGACAGAAAGAGAGAGGGAGAGATAGAAAGAGAGATAGATAGATAGAGAGAGAGAGAGAGAGTAAGAGGGAAAGAGAGAGAGAGAGAGAGAGAAAGAGAGATTGATAGAGAGAGAGAGAGAGAGAGAGAGAGAAAGAGGGAAAGAGAGAGAGAGAGAGAGAGAGAGAGAGAGAGAGAAAGAGGGAAAGAGAGAGAGAGAGAGAGAACTTCCAACTGCCAGCAAGCCTTTCTACCTTGTGGAAAGACCTGCCACAACTACTTGGCCGTTTTAACGAGTATTTTTCGAATGTCAATTGTACTCGTTACGTTTGTTTGTTTGTTTTTGTTTCTCTAACCTGGAGAATTTCATTGGTGCTCCAAAATGACGAAATAGAATAAAAACCTGTGGGGTCGCAAAGCTTGGTTACTGTTTCCATTTTCATTTCTAATTCTTGTGTGATTTATTGCACAGTTTCTTGATGGTTTGGCTCCTGTTTTTGTTTTCTTACGCTGAGTCTCAGAACATGCAACTCTTCTCTCTCTCTTTCTCTCTCTCTGGTTTTTCTTTTCCCATTTCAACTCTGTCCCCAGCAGACAGATATGCTGTGGTTTTGAGAAGACCTGTCCTCTCCTGAAGATATCCTGCAGTCTCCCTACAGACTAATAAATTAACCAGACTGGAAACACGAGCTTCGGGCTGTGCCGTTTTTTACGGAAAATTCCCAAGCGGTGACCTTATAACCAACATGGCCGCCGCACGGGAAATTCCGATTCTAGTTCTATCTGCAGTAGAATTTTCTTTTATTTGTCAAGATTGGTTGTATTAATTTCTTGGTGCGGAACCAAACTTCCACGTTCAGTAGGCGCGTCAAAATGGTATCATTCAAAAGTGTAGCTATGCTGAAGCGTCGGTCGATACCGTAAACCTATAATGGCGGATGGTTCATGACCTTTCGCTGTTTTGTGACGTCACACAATGGGATCATCCAGTGTGGGTATTTTATTAGTCTGTGAGTCTCTCTGACTCAAAGGGAAAATTTATAATGGTGAAAAGAGAAATTTGTATGGATAAAATAATACAGAAACGACACAATATAACGCAAAGGAAAAAGAGAAGACAAACCAATGATTTCCACATATTTACCTCTATCAAGGGCAAAAAAATGTCACAAGATGGAAACTTGAACCAATGAAATGATTTCACTAATAAAAAAAATTGTAGAATGTAAAACCATAAGTACTTAGCTGCGAGTCCATACTTGGATTTTCGGCGCGCAGCACGTCCGTCCATGTCTTAGAGGCTCGAAAACTTATTATTATTTCCTACGCCAGGCTTCGCTACATGCAGCTTTTTCTTTTTGCCATAATTATTTTGTTTTTGTTTCAAGCCTTGCTGCAGCACCCCAGATTTTCTGTGGTTTTTTGGAAGATTTCGTCATTTCTTTGTCAAAGGGATTCACCTTTTTTGTTTTTAGTGTGGCTTTTTACCATACTGCAGTGCAGCAAATGATGTCATCAGACATAATTTAGTGCAAACAGGTGCAAGCGCAGCTCGGCGTGCAATGAGGATGGCAAAGCTGGTCAAACCGGAGGCGGAAAAGAAGCGCCAATCATTAGAAAGTGCAGGCTGTGTGAGGTCTAGGGCTACAGCGTCTGCCTTCTCTTTTGAGACGTGGCCTGTCCACACAGCACCTTCTCCTTCCTGGTGGTAGTTCATTTTCTGGTATCTGAATTGTACCATCCGTTCAGCAGAGTAAGTGAAGACGTGGAGCCCAAATCTAGATCTAGTACAAACCACAGACTAATAAATTAACCATGAAGGAGAAAAAACAAAAACTGTAACAAGATATAAACTTAAACGAGTAAACAAAATCATACAATGTTTAACAAATATGGATACTTTTCGTTTGTGAGTTCCAGAGCTAGAATCTCGGCACTCAGACCTGCCCAGCAATGTATAGTGGCTCGAAGCGTTCTTTCCTGCGAGTCTTTCTCACGCAGTGAACACACACACGTGTTTTTTTTCAAAATCGCTCCTTCTATTTTCACTGTAGGTGTACCCATGTGAGTGTATGTTTGAGAGATAATACTTTTGGAAAAAACATGCTCGTCGAAAACACGGGCAGAAAAAAACAACAAAAAACATACTTCATGAGAACAGGTTTCCAGAAAGACTTGTCGACTGAAGGTCATGTTGTTTGGCTTACGGTTTCAAATAAGAAAACCTTTAGTTTGCAATGGCTCACCTCAGAAACAGCGCAGACAGTGACATCATAAATTCTGGAAGAAAAACATATTAATTATACTAAACTGTAAATAAATAGCGAAAAAAAAAATAATACAAAAATGCCGAATTTGGATCTAGATACATCTTTGTATAGATCTAGATCAGGGGTCGCCAAACTTTTTTCACAGAGGGCCGGATAACTGTCAGACTTACCAGCACGGGCCGCATAAGCAATTGTCCATCCCGTAGATCTAGATATCCCTGGTTTTATCAAACAAATTCAAGTACCATGGCGGGCCGGATGAACTGACGTCGCGGGCCGTAGTTTGGTGAGCCCTGATCTAGATAATCAGTTTATCAAAGTGCTCTTTATTTTTATTTTCATTTGGCTTTTTTTATTTATTTTACCCATTTTCCTTTGAGCTTTATTGCATCCTCGCGCCTGTTTTGTTTACGAGAACCATTTGTGTATTTGACCAGCCTTCTAGTGGTCCCATATAGTTTTCATGCCGCCATGGCATATTGTGAAATGGTCGAGTATTTGCCATATTGCTGTATGTGAGTTTTTACCTTTTCGAGAAAATGAGGATTGAAGTTTGGTCGGCAAAACGGCCAAAACGCATAAAACATGTCATACACACCTACCTCGAAACATTTTTAACCGATTGGAGTGAGACTCATACAAAATGAAATTAGGAGTTGAGATAATAATTTTCGTGACAAAAACTCAAAATTGGGAAAATGTTGCATACAACAATAATGGCAAATACCCCTGGATTTTATTATGTCTATAGGCAAGGGTAGATAAGCCAGTAAATTGTATAATTATTTATGTTTACAGAGTAGCGGTCCTTCGTTCGCGGAAGACATGAAAATCCCCTGGTTTGATCAATTCCAGAACAGTTGCGGCTACATAAGCTCAACCTAGATTTTATACTTATAATCGGAGCGGCTGGTTTTAGGGGCCATAATCTAATGACATTGCCGAGTAGATAAACTACTGAGTCATGTTCACTGTTCAGCTATGCTTTACAACGTTAAATATTATGGTCTCTTAAGGTTCAGCCAATCTGAGGAGTATGCCAGAAATACTGATCAGTGAGGCTACGCATCGGAAATAGCGAGCTTGTGTAATACGTTCGCTAACCCTGCCCCCTACCGCTCGCTATTCGTTGAAGAATAGAAGTAAAATCGCTCGCTATTCGGATGTTCTACCATCAGTGACAACCAGATGGAGAGATTACTGGGGAAATAACGGTAGAACACCCGAATAGCGAGCGATTTTACTTCTATTGTTCAACGAATAGCGAGTGGTAGAGGGCAGGGTTAGCGAACGTATTACACAAGCTCGCTATTTCCGATGCGTTGCCGAAATAACATATCACGAAAGTTCGTCTCTAAAACGTGACGGTATCGCCTCTCTCAGAGATTAAAACATCTCAGTTAACCAGTCCGTCAAAACAGCTCAAAAAGCTACTTAGATTGTTGCTTTTTTGTCTTTACACGTAAACAGTCTGTGCGTGAACTCTGCCTCCTGGTTATTTCTCGCATAGTTCTATCTCTGTTTTTCTGATAAACTGGAATCTTTGCTTTTAGTATGTAGAAGAGGTATAAGAATCCGCACTTTGACACTTGTTTAAGATGTGTTGTGACACTTCATAAGCACTTTCACAGCCACAATTTATTCTAACTCCTTATCTTACCATAATAGAGCTAGAGGGTGAACCTGTAATCAAGTAAACTTTTGCGACCACGCAATAAAAATTTATGAGACATTGTGTACTGTCTCAGGTTTTGACGATAAATTACTGGGACTATCCATTTTGGACAAAAGTCTATTTTATGGAAGTGCATAGGTAGGGAAGATAGTGTACAACGTCATCACTAAACGTGTAGAATTATTATTGGTCTAAATTTAGTTGATTTGATTTGAATCACGATCTTAGAATTGGTTGTCGGCGAGCCAGTGGCGGCAGGAGCGAATCGCGATTCGAGTCAGTCAACTATAGGAGATTATATGAATCAAAATCATTCGAATCAGTCGGCGAGTCAGCAAAGACAAGAGACAGACGAACGGCCTAGACCGAGCCCAGAGCAAAACGTAGTGACAAAGGCTCGTTGCTCCATCGCCCACTCCGAGCAGAGAAGGTCAAGACGGAAGCCGACTTCATGGTGCGGCAGCATGGACATAACCATGCGCTTACTGAACTTGTGTGTGTGTGGGGGAGAGGGGGGGGGGTATCAGTCGATTTCTTTATTCACCAAAATTGGAAAAACAAACAAACAAAAAATCTGCGTGGCCAATACTGCTCTGGCAAGAAGCAAATAGCCTCAAATAGTATCAAAATTTTTGTTTCTCCTCACCCGTGTAATTTGTGGAGAATGAACTGAAATGTGAAGGGTTCGATCGTCGAACTACAGCGTAGTCGAAGTTTCATCACTCCAGCCAGCAACCCTAAGGTAATCCTCTGTATAGGATGTTTGCACACAGCAATGGTATCGTTCCCTCGTAGATCCGCTGTTTACAGCATTGACCAACGTCTGTTTGATGTAGGAACTCCATCCCTTACGGTAATCCTACCTACTCTACGGGGATATCTTACGTCGGATTGATGCACTGATGCTGACTGGGAAATTCTCTGGAATGCTTGACCTACAAGTGCCTCAACAAATTAAATGCCGGTGTATTCTGCGTGTAGGTGTGCTTTACTGTATGTTTTCCAAAGTAGGCAGGAAACAGCTAGTTCCCCTGGCTCCTCTCCCAATAGATCCACTCTGGACTTTTCATAGGTGCCATGCTCATTTACAATAATACATGTACAATGTAATTACATTCTGGCTCCATGGACTTAAAATGAATGCCTATCAAATTCATTGTCCCCTCATACATGAACGTAAATTGAAGAAGTGTAAGAACAACAGAAAATCTATGGGGTCGCCTTTCTTCTTACAACGTTTTCTTTTTGACATTATTTTGACAGAGGTAGGTTAGGTTTGCTGTCGCCAATGGGTCGTAATGGGAATATCACTGATTTGGCTTCTTACCGCCGAATGATGAGTGTGATACATGATCATTATTTATAATTATAATGTTTCATAGCTATCGCAAACAGAGCAGGCAAAGCACAGAAAGAAAGGAATAATTATCTTCCCTGCCTAAGCAAAGTAGGCCTATTACACAAGAAATATCTTCCCGACCTAAAAAATAATATGCGAGACAAAAATCTTTTCCTTGCCTAAGTTAAGTGGATAGTCAAGAAATATCTTCTCTGCATGCACTTTGCACATGGGGATTGCATAGGCTGGGGATATCTTCTTTACCTATGCAAAGTGAATTGGTAAGGGATGTCTTCCCTACCTATGCAAAGTGTATAGGTGGGGGAATATCTTCCCTACCAATGTACTTCCCTATTGTTATTTAATTAGGATATTTTTAGCCTCGAAAAGGAGACCCATTTTCGACCAGTACCGGTAGAATCAAAAAGTGTGATCGAAAATGTCACTGTCTGCATACTCCATCCTGTCTTCGTTCTTCGCCTTTCTTAAAACTTTTTTAACACATGGCTTGTCGAAAATCAACTTTAAACATCACATCCATGTATTTTGTAAGGATCTGTAGTGTGAAAATACGTTTTAGTGATATTTGTATCGAATCCAAGTTTCCTTATTAACGTGACCCAGCTCTAGATCTAGAGTTGAGCTCAAATAGGCTGCATGTTGTGTACAGCACGGAAATGATGATTGTCGAATTAAAGATAAAATGTGTACAGGTTGTTTCAAGATGTTAATGTGGCAATTATTATCTTTTGAAAACTGTAACAGCTTAGTCAAGACGTCCAAGCATGGGGAAAATATGAGCATATTTGACTTTAGAGAATCTGTGAGAGAGAGAGGGGGGGGGGGGAAGGATAATGGAGGGGTGGGTGCTGAGGAGAAAGGTGGGGGTGGGGAGGGGGAGGGAGAGGGGGAGATAGAGAAGAAAAATAGGACAAAGAGAGAGAGAGAGAGAGAGAGAGAGAGAGAGAGAGAAAGAGATGGGGATCGAAATGGAGAAATTGGGGGGTGGGGGGGGCAGGGAGAGAGAAGGAGCGCGGAGTCAGGTTTATCCCTTGACAATGCCGGGTACCTCATCTAGACCTGCCCTGATTATGTCATAATATATCCGTATTTGCCGTTCGTAGAATGGGAGCTTTAGCTAGTATTACTAACGCCGCAAACGTTTAACGTAGCATTTCTCGGTTGGGCAAAAAGTGGAGTTGGAATACATAAGAACTGTGATCGCGATGTGACTCTTTGGTGAAGTCGGTACATCAATCTAATTCCTTCATGTGACCATGGCGTCATAATGTAACCAATCCATGTATTTTGTTCAAGGAGAAAAAAAAATGTACGCCTATGGAAAAGACAGTGATCCAGCCAGCAATCTTACGGAAATCCGAGGCGTTAGACTGACGTCAAGTCTGCACATAGGAATGACGTCATCCCCACGTGGATCCGCTGGTAACTACATTGCGCCGACGTCGGTGTGATATAGGGAACCCGCCCCTACCGTAACCCTACCAATCTTATGGAAATCTACGTCGGATTGGCCTAGTGATGCTGGCTAGGGAAGGGCCATAATCTAACAGAACCTCGAGTTTTCACAGAAATCAACTTTGACCTATAAAATGTCTCGTGTTTTCCTTCAAAAGGCTCCACCGATTTAATTTCCGGTTCGGGGAAATGAAACACTTTGACGTCATTATTGTAATGTTGGCGTGAGCGATGTCCCTGTGTGAACAACTCTCCCCACTGTGCCCACAATTGCCAAAGGCACCAGAAATATTCTTGTCCTCAGCCGTTTCTCAATATCTTCAGTTCATCGCAGCTTCAAACATTGTATCTCGACTTTTTCTTACTTTAATATTTTATATTCATTTTTAAAAGGAAAGTGTATATCCGTACAACAGGTTGTATGGATATGGACAGTGCATATCCGTACAACATGTTTACCAAAAAGCGCGACTGGTGAAGGTTTGCTGAAACAAAACTTGGTACCGGTATGGTGTTCACGAATTTAAAGTGACAACACATGGAATAGTCAGATGGACCTGGGGGCGTGAGGGTCTAGTCAGTTTGTATCAATGGGCGGTAGCCAGATTGACTAATCAGGCGAAAAGGGGCTGGGGTAGCCATTGGTGATCGACGTACACTAAAGTATATTATTAGCGCAGATCACGCAATCTCCGAGCAGAAGTCGGATTGTTTTGCTACTAAGCCGATTCATATTTTTAAAAACTATGCAAATTAACAAGGTCAGTAATATAGTATTCCGGTGTGTGTTCTACGTCATCGAATTGTGTGCATTGTACGAATATGCACTGTCTATATCCGTACAACATGATATGCGCTTCTTTTTAAAAGTAACATTCAACATCCATTTTGCTGATTGCCATATCACAGTGAATATAGTACTATGGCAGTAATCATTAGTTTACAGCCTGTCCATGTTATTTTCATAAGGAGTGAGGACTTGACTACCCATATTGCAGATTCATTTGTTTCTTTCTGAGGTGTCGACTTTTCGATTCCATTGGTAAAACTGTGTAGTCGCTCAACACAAGAGTGGCATGACGTCCAAATCTGACGCAGCAAATGATAAGCGCCAGCCCTCCAGTGACCCTGAACTGCCTCAAGGCTCCTCCCCCTCGTCGGTGACTGACCACTCATTGGATGGTGCGACGGGTGACGTCAAAAAAGAAGGCGGTTCTAAAGATGCTGTCCCCGCCCAAAGTGAGGATGCGCACCAAGAAAAGTAGGTCATATAGGATGGTACAATGGTTCTATCTATCTATCTATCTATCTATCAGTTTGTCTGTCTGTCTATACAATAATTAAGTAGGTCTGATTTATATACCTGATGGACGAGTTTACCTGTCTGCCTGTGACTTTCTATTTCTCTGTCTTTGTTTACTCGTGCCATGTCTGCCGGACAAGCCAGTTCTCCTAGCTCTTCCAGGGCATCACTTGTTTTGAGTAGCGTATGCCTGTAAGGGAGGGGGGGGGCAGAGAGAGAGAGAGAGAGAGAGAGAGAGAGAGAGAGAGAGAGAGAGAGAGAGAGAGAGAGAGAGAGAGAGAGAGGTTTGGTGGTGGAGAAGCGATGAGAAGACAAGATGTTGACACGTTTGAGTTTTTCGTTTTGTTGAAAATGTAGGTTTTTTTTATGTTATTCATGTCTTTGCTATTATAAATCATTCACTTGCCCTGTACTATTTTTTGCCAAGCTTCAGGCCTTTCTATGGCGTGGCAGTTGTGTCTGATGAATGATGATTTATCTATGATGTTTATGAAGTGTTTCCTTGTCTTTGGGTTGGTTGTTTTTTGTTGTTGTTTTGTTTCTTTCAGCAATTTTTAATGTTCATTCATTTCTTTCTTCCCCAGAGACTTGCACAGATGTCAAGGTGTTCTGGATTTTTCGGATGCCACCAAGTGAGAGCTGCTAGTACACATTTTATACTTCAAATTTCATCAATAGAATTGGTGCAATTCGTTTTTTCTTTTTTTTAAATTCTATGCTTAACTCTGTTTGATTTCAGTAAGATGGAAAGTTGTGTACCGCATGTGGCTAAAGGTTATTTTCTGAAATTAGTGAAATCTAAACTAGATAAAATTTGCTTTTTCTACGTATAAAAAACAATACTCTGTCATCTGCTAATACGTCATAGAGAGTGTGTGTGTGTGTGTGTGTGTGTGTGTGTGTGTGTGTGCGTTCAGAGTGTGGCCGGCAAGGGCGATAATAAGAGCACAAGAGTTTGCAAGAACTGCAAACCATTTCACTGCACATTTTCAAGGTATAAAACAAATGACGATAGCCTCTTTTTTTCTATATTGCTCACTATTGCGTGATATCCAATTTCATAGCAGCATGGACAACGAGAAGGGATGGGAAAGTTTCATCTGTAGATAATTGTAAAAGTATTGGGCAGGTGAAGAAGGTTTAAACAATAATAATAATAATGATAAAATAAAACTAGGAAGAAAAAATAATGTTTTGCTTGTGAAAGGATTAGTACTCATTCGTGAAAGTAAGCACTGGAAAGGCTCCTTCGAAGCAATTTGTGCTTTCCAGTACAGAAAATAAGCCTTTCTGGTATATAGGCATCTTTGGGTAACGTTAAGTTCTGGGATGAATGGGAGGAGAGAAATTGAAAGATATCTACATAATTACCGTAGCAACGAGTGTCACAGTGTCAAATATTTCATCTCCCGTTGATTAATATTAGCGAATGTAAATATTTCTCTTTTACCGAAATAAAGACAACAAATTCAAACCAGTTATTTTTGCCATTTGTAAATAATCTTTTTATTTTCATGTTATGCAATATTTGAATAAACATGACGAGTTTTGCTATTACATCACAGAGATCAGTGCTCATCTGATACAATGTTCACTAAATAGAACTATGGTACTTTGATAATTTGCCAAAAATAAACGCTATTTTCACTGTTTTGAAATAGAAATTTTAAAAAAATTGTTTGTACATCCAATATCAATGTCAAAGACCTTTACTTTTGTCGTCTCATTAGCCAGAGGCGAGTTAGGATTGATGATTACTTAAACAAATAAAAAGGACCTTTCAATGTCCAATTCATCTATCTTGTTTCAGCGCTATCTTCGATTCCAAGATGGATTAAGATTAAGTAAAGTTGGAGTGGTCACATGCAGCAATATTGAATGATAACAGTTTTCATATCACAAAATGTCTTCTCTAAAGAGCGGTAGGAGGAAAGATGTGTAGAAATTTGGCACGTTTGTAACAGTTCAAATCGAAGACAACCTTGCACAAATTAGAATCGGGTTCGAGACAGACTAGTTAATAAAGCTAGGGCGCACATCCAGCTTGCAATCGTATTGAAGTCGTGTCTTGCTTTCATGTGGCTATTGATTCTGCAGTTGGCCCGTTTTTTAGAATTTTACCAATGTGTTAAAATTATAAGAATGCATTTAATTCTTTGTTAAGCTTGCTCTGAATACAAAACATAAATACAGAAAGTTTACCCAAATAGACCGTGAAGGGCGCAAAGTAGCATTTATTGTGCCGATGCGCCGTAAAACCCAAACTCAAACGTGCGTGTGAACTTCTCCGTTCATTCGCTGAGAGTTAAAAAAATGTGATGCGAGTGCGATGCCACTGTAACACGACTGTCATGCGACTGTGACGCCACTGCGATGCCACTGCAACGCGTCTGTGACGCCACTGTGACGCCACTGCGATGCCACTGCGATGCGACTGCAACGCGACTGTGACGCCACTGCGATGCGGCTGCAACGCAACAAAGTCGCAAGTGCGCACCTAGCTTAGGGCTGAAACCTCGCTGAAGAGCATTGTAATTAATAGCTATTTTTTTATGATTTTCTTTTGATCAAGTTGTGACGAGAACACGACGTGAGTTCAAATCGTGAGCAGCTGCCAGTGGTTCTCATCCCTTACTTGACCTGAACGCACTACACTGTCAAGGAAGCGACTGGATTACGTCAGAAAACGGTCCCTTGGGTGAAGGTTTTAAGACCATTTTCGTCATAGACACTGCAGTTGCTCAAGATATTTCAGTCGTGGACCCTTAAACTTAAGTAAGACATTGCTATTACAGTGTTGGTATTATGCTTTATCCTGGAGAGTTGGACGTTTCATTGGTCGCCCAGTTGGAAGAAAAAGAGGAATGGGATGAATCATGATATAGCTGGTCTATCCCTCGCATTGCAGAAAAACACAAACATTTGGCCTAAACAATAACAATACAGAAACCCATGGGGAAAGAAATCTTAATTTTAAGAGGAAAACGAGATGGACATTAGAACATCAGAAAACGAGATGGACATTAGAACATCAGAAAACGAGATGGACATTAGAACATCAGAAAACGAGATGGACATTAGAACATCAGAAAACGAGATGGACATTAGAACATCAGAAAACGAGATGGACATTAGAACATCAGAAAACGAGATGGACATTAGAACATCAGAAAACGAGATGGACATTAGAACATCAGAAAACGAACGACTGGAATTCAACCAAATAAGAGCAAAAATCTCACTGCAAAATTTTAAGTTCGTACACACCTACAGAAAACATGTAAGAACTTCACATAAAGCCTAACATTATAGAACTACTGCACACAAAAAAAAAAAAAAAAACATCAAAGAAAGAAGACAATGGACAAAGTAAACATATATGGAAACCACAACAGAACAAGACGAAGTTCATAAAGAATTCCACATTACACAACAACCAAGAAGAAAGTATGTAGCTGCAATTATCGATGATCAGACGCCTCTCTGGTCTCTAACGTCTGGTCAAGGCTGTCTAACATAAGTCGGAATTCTCTTTGCTGCTGACGTAAATTTTGCAGCGGAGTCATCAGAGAGGTTATGATCTCTTCAAGATCCGCCGGTTCAACCTCTGGCAGGAAACGGAAGAGTGGCGTGCCATCAGGGGAGACCAGAAATTTCTCGAAGTTCCAGGTGACGTCGTTGGTGTAAATCGGGTCCCAGAAATTTTCTCGGGGCTTAAATTTGGCAGTTGATGGTGGAGGGCAGGACTCCTGGGGATAGTACAAATTTCAGATAATTGAATTGTCACAGGATAAAAGCTGCTAGTGACAATGCAATACATTTGGCCACATTAGTTTCTGTTTGTTCTATCTCCATAACTTTTCTCAAAAACTGGAGATCTATTAAGCACGTAGAAGATAACAAATGTACACTTTGACACTTGTTTAAAATGCGTTGTGGCGCTTATCAAGCTGTTTCACAGTTCCAATTTATTTTAAACTCCTTATCATAATAACTAAAGCCGCAAACGTTTGGGTTCGAATTCTTCAGTTGTACAAAAAAGTGGAATTGGAACAAACAAGAACAAACGAGAACCAAGGTCGCGATTTCAGATAATAGAATTGTCGGAGCAAAAATCTGAACCTTCAAATAGAACGAATTTCAGATGACATAATATTACAACAACAAAATTCTGAAGGCCAGACATTATTTATTTCAATCATTATAATCTTACAAGCGCCAAAATATTGCCAGGAAATTGTATGGCGTTAGGTTAAAATATCACTAACTGATCTCTGACACCTGAGAAGACAGAACTGCTACTAATGAAACTCGACAAAGGCATTTATTTCTTTGTCATCACTTTTTATTGTATTGTCAAATTAAATCTATATTCAAGGCAATACGAGATATTATTACCACTCCGGTGAACCTGGTACTTCTGTAATTAAAAGACAATCGGTTTGATGAAAGCTTAAAAACCTTTGCCAAAATTAAATAATAATAATTATTCAAACACAACATTTCATAGAGCGTTGACGTAATCTTTTTATACAACTCTTAAGTAAAATTACTAAAAACGTCGGTTGGGTGGTGCATCGCAGTGCAATCTTAGACAAAGCTGCAGGGAGCCTTCTTAGTTCTTCTTGTTTGCTCTATCTCCATTTTCTGAAAAAAAACTGGAGATCTTTTCGTGGGTAGATGAGGAATAACAAATGCACACATTGACAATTGTTTAAAGTGTATTGTGGCACTGGTCAAGCTGTTTCACAGTTCCTGTTGACTCAAACTCTATAACATAATACTAAAGCCAAAAATGTTTAACGTCCAATTTCTCAGTTGTGCAAAAAAGTGGCGTTGGAACAAACAATACCTAAGATCCCAAAGGTTTAAAGGGGATAAGAAGCGTAGATCTAGTATTAACGGGGGAACTTTGGACTGGAAAACTGAGTGGTTTCATGGTTAAACGTTTATGATGGAACGTTTTTTGGTATGGGGGAAAGAGGGGAGGGGTGAGAAAAGGCGATGATTTGATCCATGTAATAATTTACCTCTTGTTTTTTTTTCTGATACACATTCAAAGGGGAAATAAATAAATAAATATAGCATACACTTACTGTGACGCTGTGATGGCTGTGTATACGGGTGTATGTTGGGGTGTCTGTATATACGGGTGCATGTTGGGATGTCTGTATTTACGGGTTTATGTTGGGATGTCTTTATTTACGGGTGAATGTTGGGATGTTTGTATTTAAGGGTGTATTTTGGGATGCCTGTATTTAAGGGTGTATGTTGGGATGCCTGTATTTAAGGGTGTATGTTGGGATGTCTGTATTTAAGGGTGTATGTTGGGATGCCTGTATTTAAGGGTGTATGTTGGGATGTTTGTATTTAAGGGTGTATGTTGGGATGCCTGTATTTAAGGGTGTATGTTGGGATGTCTGTATTTAAGGGTGTATGTTGGGATGCCTGTATTTAAGGGTGTATGTTGGGATGCCTGTATTTAAGGGTGTATGTTGGGATGCCTGTATTTAAGGGTGTATGTTGGGATGCCTGTATTTAAGGGTGTATGTTGGGATGTCTGTATTTAAGGGTGTATGTTGGGATGCCTGTATTTAAGGGTGTATGTTGGGATACCTGTATTTAAGGGTGTATGTTGGGATGCCTGTATTTAAGGGTGTATGTTGGGATGCCTGTATTTAAGGGTTCACGAAATATCATAAAAACCACAGAAAAACTGTGGGGTCGCAGCAGGGCTATAAGCAAAGTCAAAATTGGGCAAAAAGAAAAGGTTGTATGTTGCGAAGCCCCGCGTGACAAATAAAACCCAAACAATACAAAGCAAACTAAAGAGAAGACAAAAAATACACAAATTTTCGGCTTTCGCCTTTGTCAAGTGAAAAAAAACGAACAATAAAAGACTTCAACAGGAACGAAGTGGACCAGTTTACTTAGCTGCGAGTTCTTGCTTCGTTAGCAGCACCAAAGCACGTCCGTCCGCCAAAAGCATGGAAGAAGGAAGTGACGCAATTGGTTAGTAACCAAGATGAAGGCGCCATATAGTGCCTCAGAGCACAAGACATAAATGGTGCGCAATGTCAGGAGTCGCAGTAAATGAAAAGAAAAAGAAAAAGAGATTAAAAAAAAAATAAAAAAAAAAATAATAAAATAAAAATAAAAAAATAAATAAATAAATAAATAAATAAAAAATAAATAAATAAATAAATAGATAAATAAATGAAAGAAAATGATAATAATAAAGAAATATATATATATATATATATATATTGATAATATATAAATTTCTTTATTATTATCATTTTCTTTCATTTATTTATCTATTTATTTATTTATTTATTTATTTATTTTTTATTTATTTATTTATTTACTTATTTATTTATTTATTTATTTTTATTTTATTATTATTATTATTATTATTTATTTTTTTTAAAATCTCTTTTTCTTTTTCTTTTCATTTACTGCGACTCCTGACATAGCGCACAAATCCCTGTCTTGTGCTCTAAGGCACTATATGGCGCCTTCATCTTGGTTACTAACCAACTGCGTCAGTTCCTGCTTCCATGCTTTTGGCGGACGGACGTGCTTTGGTGCTGCTAACGAAGCAAAAACTCGCAGCTAAGTAAATTGGTTCACTTCGTTCCTGTTGAAGTCTTTTATTGTTCGTTTTTTTTCACTTGACAAAGGTGAAAGCCGAAAATTTGTGTATTTTTTGTCTTCTCTTTAGTTTGCTTTGTATTGTTTGGGTTTTATTTGTCACGCGGGGCTTCGCAACATACAACCTTTTCTTTTTGCCCAATTTTGACTGTATTTAAGGGTGTATGTTGGGATGTCTGTATTTAAAGGTGTATATTGGGATGCCTGTATTTAAGAGTGTATGTTGGGATGTCTGTATTTACGGCTGTATGTTGCAATGGCTGTATTTACTGCTGTATGTTGGGATGTCTGTATTTACGGCTGTATTTTGGGATGTCTGTATTTACGGCTGTATGTTGGGATGTCTGTATTTACGGCTGTATGTTGGGATGTCTGTATTTACGGCTGTGTGTTGGGATGCCTGTATTTAAGGGTGTATGTTGGGATGCCTGTATTTAAGGGTTTATGTTGGGATGTCTGTATTTAAGGGTGTATGTTGGGATGTCTGTATTTACGGCTGTATGTTGGGATGCCTGTATTTAAGGGTTTATGTTGGGACGCCTGTATTTAAGGGTGTATGTTAGGATGTCTGTATTTATGGCTGTATGTTGGGATGCTTGTATTTGAGGGTGTATGTTGGGATGTCTGTATTTACGGGTGTATGTTGGGATGTCTGTATTTACGGGCGTATGTTGGGATGTTTGTATTTGAGGGTGTATGTTGGGATGCCTGTATTTACGAGTGTATGTTGGGATGTCTGTATTTGAGGGTGTATGTTGGGATGTCTGTAGTTACGGGCGTATGTTGGGATGTTTGTATGCACGTATGACATGAGGGGCTCCACAATACAACCTGAGTAAGATTTTCAAAATTATGAAGTCAAATTCTTTACGTGTCAGCTTCTCTAGGCAAGTTGCTGCTGTATCGACCTATTGTAAAATTCAAATTTCAGGCAAATTTGAAAAATTATTTTGTATGTTGAAAAAATGTCAAATACAACGATTGTTTCTTTTCTGTGCTCCCTTTAATAAGCCTTCTCCCCAGGAGACGACTATATTAATTTCGTGGTACTCAGTGCCCTATCGCACATGTTCTGAAGGAAGGCTGCAGGCTTTTAATTAGAGAGAGAGACGGTTAGAGAGAAAGAATGAGTGAGTGAGAGAGTGAGAGAGAGAGTGAGAGAGAGAGTGAGAGAGAGAGTGAGAGAGAGAGATTGGCAGAGAGAGAGAGAGAGAGAGAGAGAAAGAGAGAGAGAGAGAGAGAGAGAGAGAGAGAGAGAGAGAGAGAGAGAGAGAGAGAGAGAGAGAGAGAGAGAGCTAGTGTATTCCCGGTAATGCTGGATATCCATCTAGTCAAAGGAGATAAAAATCATTCGAAATCAAAATTTCGAAAAACAATTCAAGTGGATTTAGACCAGCCTTTTAGTCTTGGGTGCATTTTAAAATTTTATTTAGGTACCAAATGACGAACCAGGCATTGCCCGAAATAGACCTCCCTCTCCCTCCCTCTGTCTTTCTCTCTCTCTCTCCAATAATCTACAGTCTTGCTTCAGAACTCATGCGCGCCAGGACACTACGCACCAAATTGAACGCTTGATATACTACTAGAACACTTTTCATGTCATGTAGGATACTGTAGTAACAGAATGGCGGCAAGATGGATGAAAATCAGAACTGTTGACAGCACGCTGAACCACAGAATCAATTTATTCATTGAGGTGTTGTTATGAGTACCCTAAGCGTTTTGTGCTCTGGGCCCGTACGTTTCCGTACCTAACCCTAACTTCGCCTTATCCTTAATCCTAAATCTTATGGAATCCCTAACCCTGCCCCATACCCTTTCAACACCGAGTGCACGTATTTGGAACAACATTCATCAACTGAAAAGCAAAAATTATAAAAATAAATCCAAGTTTAGGTGCACCCTCAACATGCAAACTTTGGTTACTGTAGGGGGGCTAATGAAAAGCCTTTTGCGTTCAAAGATGGAGAATTTGTGATTATATCTGATCTATACAAGTTTAGCAATACAAACCTTTAAATAAGTATATAAGGGGTTCTCATCTTTGCCATTAAGGTCCCCTTTCAACATCATCTTGAGATTGTCGTGTGGGGTATATCCGTGACCCGGTCTGACATAATAGAGACCATTGAGAATTTCCGTGCTGTTGGCCCCAGGCTCTTGGTGACCGAATTGGTTGCAGGGGTAGGCAAGGACGGTGAACTTGTGGGCAGGGAAGCGGTCCAGTAGTGCGTTCAGTTGGTGGTACTGAGCGGTCAAACCTAAGGGGAGAGAGGAGGGGGAGATGGTGGTGATGTTATTGTTGGTAGTCGTAGTGGTGGTGATGGTGGAGGTGGTTGTGTTGGTGTCAATATGTGATGGTGGAGGTGGTTGTGTTGGTGTCAATATGTGATGGTGGAGGTGGTTGTGTTGGTGTCAATGTGTGATGGTGGTGATGGTTGTGTTGGTGTCAATGTGTGATGGTGGTGATGGTTGTGTTGGTGTCAATATGTGATGGTGGAGGTGGTTGTGTTGGTGTCAATATGTGATGGTGGAGGTGGTTCTGTTGGTGTCAATATGTGATGGTGGAGGTGTTTGTGTTGGTGTCAATATGTGATGGTGGAGGTGGTTGTGTTGGTGTCAATATGTGATGGTGGAGGTGGTTGTGTTGGTGTCAATGTGTGATGGTGGTGATGGTTGTGTTGGTGTCAATATATGATGATGGTGATGGTTGTGTTGGTGTCAATGTGTGATGGTGGTGATGGTTGCGTTGGTGTCAATATATGATGGTGGTGATGGTTATGTTGGTGTCAATATATGATGGTGGTGATGGTTGTGTTGGTGTCAATGTGTGATGGTGGTGATGGTTGTGTTGGTGTCAATATATGATGGTGGTGATGGTTATGTTGGTGTCAATATATGATGGTGGGGATGGTTATGTTGGTGTCAATATATGATGGTGGTGATGGTTGTGTTGGTGTCAATGTGTGATGGTGGTGATGGTTGTGTTGGTGTCAATGTGTGATGGTGGTGATGGTTCTGTTGGTGTCAATATGTGATGGTGGTGATGGTTGTGTTGGTGTCAATGTGTGATGGTGGTGATGGTTGTGTTGGTGTCAATATGTGATGGTGGTGATGGTTGTGTTGGTGTCAATATATGATGGTGGTGATGGTTGTGTTGGTGTCAATATATGATGGTGGTGATGGTTGTGTTGGTGTCAATATATGATGGTGGTGATGGTTGTGTTGGTGTCAATATATGATGGTGGTGATGGTTGTGTTGGTGTCAATATGTGATGGTGGTGATGGTTGTGTTGGTGTCAATGTGTGATGGTGGTGATGGTTGTGTTGGTGTCAATGTGTGATGGTGGTGATGGTTGTGTTGGTGTCAATGTGTGATGGTGGTGATGGTGAAGATGGTTGTGTTGGTGTCAATATGTGATGGTGGTGATGGTTGTGTTGGTGTCAATATGTGATTGTGGTGATGGTGGTGATGGTTGTGTTGGTGGTGATGGTTGTGTTGGTGTCAGTGTGTGATGGTGGTGATGGTTGTGTTCGTGGTGATAGTTGTGTTGGTGTCAGTGTGTGATGGTGGTGATGGTTGTGTTGGTGGTGATGGTTGTGTTGGTGTCAGTGTGTGATGGTGGTGATGGTGGTGATGGTGGTGATGGTGGTGATGGTTGTGTTGGTGTCAATGTGTGATGGTGGTGATGGTTGTATTGGTTTCAATGTGTGATGGTGGTGATGGTTATGTTGGTGTCAATGTGTGATGGTAGTGATGGTTATGTTGGTGTCAATGTGTGATGGTGGTGATGGTTATGTTGGTGTCAATGTGTGATGGTGGTGATGGTGGTGATGGTGGTGATGATTGTGTTGGTGTCAATGTGTGATGGTGGTGATGGTTGTGTTGGTGTCAATGTGGGATGGTGGTGATGGTTGTGTTGGTGTCAATGTGTGATGGTGGTGATGATTGTGTTGGTGTCAATGTGTGATGGTGGTGATGATTGTGTTGGTGTCAATGTGTGATGGTGGTGATGGTTGTGTTGGTGTCAATGTGTGATGGTGGTGATGGTTGTGTTGGTGTGAATGTGTGATGGTGGTGATGGTTGTGTTGGTGTCAATGTGTGATGGTGGTGATGGTTGTGTTGGTGTCAATGTGTGATGGTGGTGATGATTGTGTTGGTGTCAATGTGTGACGGTGGTGATGGTTGTGTTGGTGTCAATGTGTGATGGTGGTGATGGTTGTGTTGGTGTCAATGTGTGATGGTGGTGATGATTGTGTTGGTGTCAATGTGTGATGGTGGTGATGGTTGTGTTGGTGTCAATGTGTGATGGTGGTGATGATTGTGTTGGTGTCTATGTGTGATGGTGGTGATGGTTGTGTTGGTGTCAATGTGTGATGGTGGTGATGATTGTGTTGGTGTCAATGTGTGATGGTGGTGATGGTTGTGTTGGTGTCAATGTGTGATGGTGGTGATGATTGTGTTGGTGTCAATGTGTGATGGTGGTGATGATTGTGTTGGTGTCAATGTGTGATGGTGGTGATGGTTGTGTTGGTATCAATGTGTGATGGTGGTGATGGTGTCAATGTGTGATGGTGGTGATGATTGTGTTGGTGTCAATGTGTGATGGTGGTGATGGTTGCGTTGGTGTCAATGTGTGATGGTGGTGATGGTTGTGATGGTGTCAATGTGTGATGGTGGTGATGGTTGTGTTGGTGTCAATGTGTGATTCTGGTGATGATTGTGTTGGTGTCAATGTGTGATGGTGGTGATGGTTGTGTTGGTGTCAATGTGTGATGGTGGTGATGATTGTGTTGGTATCAATGTGTGATGGTGGTGATGGTTGTGTTGGTGTCAATGTGTGATGGTGGTGATGGTTGTGATGGTGTCAATGTGTGATGGTGGTGATGGTGGTGATGGTGGTGATGATTATGTTGGTGTCAATATGTGATGGTGGTGATGGTTGTGTTGGTGTCAATGTGTGATGGTGATGATGGTTGTGATGGTGTCAATGTGTGATGGTGGTGATGGTTGTTTTGGTGTCAAAGTGTGATGGTGGTGATGGTTGTGTTGGTGTCAATGTGTGATGGTGGTGATGGTTGTGTTGGTGTCAATGTGTGATGGTGGTGATGGTTATGTTGGTGTCAATATGTGATGGTGGTGATGGTTATGTTGGTGTCAATATGTGATGGTGGTGATGGTTGTGATGGTGTCAATGTTGGTGGTCAATGGAGGTGATGTTCTTGATGATACTCGTTGCGGTCTTGGTGATGATGGTGGTGGTGGAGGTCGTAATGGTGATATCAGTGTATGATAGAGGTGGTGATGGTTGTGATGGATGTTTTATTGGTAGTGTTGCTGGTGATCGTGGCGGTGGTGGTAACATTAGCTTTTTTTATTGTTGTTGTTTTTGTTGCAGCTAGTGGTAGTTGTGATAGTGTTGGTGGTTTTGCTTTTGATGATGTTGATGGTGGGAACTGTAACAGCGTTAATGGTTTTTGACGGCCACTGATCCTATGCTGAGAATAAGCATTTAAGTACCCATACATATCTCTATATCAGCATTTCCAAAGGGAGGGGCAGATGAGATGCTTCACAGTATACGTGACAAATATTAATAATAATTCTATCACCCTGTGCTGTGCTCACTGGGTATTCCATGTCACATCTGTTGAAATTTGTAGTTTACGCTCTCCCCATGCATATTGTTGATATTATCTCCTTCAAATGCCAGCGATAATCACCGACAATGTGCAGTTTGCTAATTTGTATCGATTAAAAGCACCAACTGGTGGTTCGTCTGTTTAGTTTAAGAGATTGACATCTCAGAATCTAAATATAACAAGCTCCAGTGTGACATCTGTTTTAAACGGCAGATAAAGCCCTGCTGTGCCCGGGCTATGATCTACTGCTTATTCTAGCTTTACCACTGTGACAAATTACAGTGTGATATATAACACTAATAATCCGCGCTCGGTTACCAGATTACCTACAGAGATGATTGCTTTTGTTTTGTTGGTCTCAGTGACTATTTACTCCCTTTTGATATTGTACCCAAATGCCTGATCTTGTGTCAACCAAGTGTGTCATTGTCAAGTAACCCACGTTTTTCAGTACTTTTCCAGGTTTCATTCAGCCAACTGCCAGATGAATCTAGAAAACTGTTTCATTAACGTTCACTGACAGCATAAATAATTAAACACTCACAATGAATAGGTAAATAAACAGGTAAAGAAAGTATCAGAGAGCGAACAATAGAAAGAAAGAAACAAAGGGAAAAAAAGAAAGAAAGAAGGAAGACAGAACGAAAGAAAGAAAGAACGCAAGGAAGAAAGAAAGGACAGAATGAAAGAAAAAAGAAAGAAGACAGAACGAAAGAAAGAAAGAAAGAAAGAAAGAAAGAAAGAAAGAAAGAAAGAAAGAAAGAAAGGACAGAACGAAAGAAAAAGAAAGAAGACAGAACGAAAGAAAGAAAGAAAGAAAGAAAGAAAGAAAGAAAGAAAGAACGAGCGTAAGGAAGGAAGAAGTAAAGAAAGAACAAAAGAAAAAAGAAAGAAAGAAAAGAAGACAGAACGAAAGAAAGAAAAAATATGAATCATTACAATAACAATGTACCCCCATGTAAAGTTACGGACGATGTTTATGGTTTTCGTCCTGCAGCGTTTGATAATGAACAACCCAGTCTGTAATTACCGTGAAATCGATTGTTGCACCAGTTGTTTGTTGTATGCTCTCTCATTTTGTATTTTGTGTTTTTTCACTGGAACAATCACTCGATCCTTAACAAAGTGACACGCAAATACAATCCAAATTCTTTCTCCTTTGTCTTTTTATTGTTCGTTTTTTTTTTTTCACTTGACAAAGGCGAAAGCCGAAAATTTTGTGTATTTTCTGTCTTCTCTTTAGTTTGCTTTGTATTGTTTGGGTTTTATTTCTCACGCGGGGCTTTGCAACATACAACCTTTTCTTTTTGCCCAATTTTGACTTTGCTTATAGCCCTGCTGCGACCCCACAGTTTTTCTGTGGTTTTTATGATATTGTGTGGGAAGAACTCTCCTGGCTTTTCGGCTTTTGTTTTCCGATTTCCCCATTCGAAACATGACCAAAACAAACGATGCGCATCGCTTCTCATTCAGGAAACGGACCAATGTAAACAAACAGTATTTCGAAGGGGGAAATTGGAAAATAAAAGACGGAAAGCCAGGAGAGTTCTTCCCGCACAGTCGCCAATTCCCTTTTTCTATTCCTAAAACCTACCGGTGTAAACAGACCATAAGCGAGCTGAAGCAACGACTAATTTTATAATGTAGAGTCTATTTTGGGCCATGGCCAAACTACCCACAATAGAAGAATATTTGTTACGGGCATGCAGTCAGGTCAGAAAAGATCATTGTGGAAATGTCGCAAGTGAAAACAGAAAAAAAATGGCTGTTGCTCGGGGGCGTCTTTGTGAGCATGGGCGTGACCAGCACCGGTTTTTACTGAACATTATCCTCTGGGGTTGGTTTGAAATTTTACATTGGTTAATATTTCACACTGAACTTTTTTATTGATTGGACCGTTAATGATTTTGAGTTTCCTTCTGTTCGCTTTGAAGCCTATTTATTAAAAGAATGTTGTTACACGTACGTACGTCCCCCAAGTTTGTTTGAGCTAAGGGTACGCATTTTAAACCTTTTCGTGACCCCAGAGCCAGAGGGCTCCTCCGGAAATGCTCCTAACTTAATTAATTATTCTTTCAGATTTTCTTTTTGTTTTCCTACTGTATTTTGGTTGAAATGGTAGGGGACATATTTAGGGATTCGATAAGATTTAGTGTTGAGGATAAGGACAAGGTTAGAGTTAGGTAAGTGTTCGTACGCGCCCCTAGGGCAAAACTCTTAGGGTGCGTACGCACTTATAATAGCAGCCATATTAAAATCTCATTTCTATAATACTATTACTAGACTGTGGGAAACACTAAAATGTATTCGACATGTGTGCACTTTAGAGCACGGAATATTGTTGCATGAGTTCACACGTAATCGTTTCCCCATTCAAGAGGAACACACATTTTACTTTTAATTATTCGCACAGCAACTCTTTTGTACATTGTATTAGACGTGGCTTTTTAATAACTCGATCTACGTACAATTTTTTTTTCTTTTTGTACAAAGCGTATAGAAACACATTCAAAATCAGGCAAAAATTCCACCCAAAAGAAATTAGTTCTATTATTTAAGTGTGAAATAATTATGAGCCCATGCAAAATTTCACATAAATCCAACAGTTCGAGAAAAAATCGATGTTAATCCTGGTCATTTACAAAAAAAAGACGAACTCCAATTAGTTAAACTGACTCTTAACCCAAAACATTTTTCCGACTTTGCAAAGAAAATCCAAAAGGTGCAATCACTCTGTCTGCAGTAATTTTGCCATTTTATCCAATGATAAAAATGAACCTTTTTGTCTTGGTTTAACAGTTATCACAGAATATAATCCAAAAATTAACTTATTTCGTGTTCAAAATTAATTCAGAATGCAAAAGCTTTCGCAGATGTTGACATCGATAAAAGCTATTTTAAAACCACCGTCCCATTCAACTGTCTGCGCATTATGTATGGTTCTGAATTTATGTCTCCTCTGTTAAGCACATCTATTATAATATTTTAACAAAAGGCACATAGCACACTGTGACGAAGGATCAACTCATCCAAGATAAAAACTTAACTTTCGTCGATCGGAATAGGCAGTTTATTCAAAAATTGAAATTAAAATTAATAGATTAAAAAATTTAGTCATATCCCCCCTCGCCCCCCATCACCAAAAAAATTTATAATTCATTATTAAATAAATATTAATAGATATTCAAATATTATATAATACTTTAGAATACAGGTTGTGAGTTGTGAACTGCGCCTAACAGGCTGCTGTTACAATTTGCTCTGAGATAGAGTGAGATAGAGAGATAGAGAGAGAGAGCGTGAGAGAAAGAAAGAAAGCGAGTGAGAGAGCTTCTGTAAAGCGCACAGAGCATTTCTACTGGCAATGGATATGAGCTATATAAATGCCATCCATCATTATTATTATTATTATTCCTTTGCTGTCTTGCAAATATTTTTTTCCGATATTGTTGAATTCTCCTAGTTCCCGAAGAGATAGTCTGAGTTTGGAGAGAGCACGTGGGCATGATAGTGGTCACATTGTGCCAGGAAGAAGCCAAGACGATAGACAGAATATAACAGAATGATAGGGCAGAGAGAGACTCTACCAGGAGCGTCCACCAATCACCCGTCCGAAGAGATAGTATTGCATCGGTTTTGGACGTGAAGTAGCCAGAGCAATGAACAGAATGATGATGAAGGAGAAATCTGAATGATCTGTTCTTAACAAAATATTTAAGCAAAGTTTATTACTTTTTTTGGCGATTAGATATTTATTTCAAGTTGTTTTGTTTTTCTAATTTAGAATGTTTATAGATCTAATTAGGGCCTACATATTTTTATAGTTGGTTTACCCAGAGTTATTTTCTAGCCGTGCTCATTGGTCATCTTTCCTTTCTGAGGGAGGCTGAAATCTTCGAGTTGGTTAAACCATTTTTAACATTTTTACAACATCCACGCCAGCAATACAAAACATTTGTTTTTAAAAGTGTACAGATTAAACTATTTTGCACTTTTTATTTTTTATCATTTATGAAATTTTAATTGATCAAGTTCTGAGAATCAAACTCCAGTACCTCTCTAACCTCCCCCCCCCCCCCCCCAAAAAAAAAAGTAAATGCGCAAAATGGCCTTTATTGTATCCATACGCCGTTAAACTCCAACTCAAACTCAAACGCAGGAGGCCACTGAACTTGCTTCTCCGAATTCTTAAGTTACTTGGGCAGCAAAAAGTGGTTGCCAGTGCAGGCGCTGTATGACAGGTAACTCGTTTTGATGCTGTAACTCAAACACACTCATGGGGTTTCGTTCCTATGTCTATGGACAATGTTGTCTTTTGCCCGTTTTTAGAAAAAAAAAATATTATGATTATTCTTTTATGTTCTGAGAACATTTCAGGCTTAACATTGCCTCGGCGAACTTTGACACAACATTATAAATTAAAAAAAAAATCCCAGAAAATCTGGGGGTGGCAGCAAGGCTTGAAGCAAAATCAACATGTGGCAAAAAGAAAATGTTGTAAATTATAATTACAGCAAAGCCTTAGTAAGAAATCCTACACAAGTTTATTCACGAAATATCATAAAAACCACAGAAAAATTTTGTGTATTTTCCGTCTTCTCGTTAGTTTGCTTTGCATTGTTTGCGTTTTATTTCTCACGCGGGGTTTTGCAACATACAACTTTTTCTTTTTGCCCAATTTTGACTTTACACAAGTTTATTGTATCGTTTCTGTATCGTTTCCTCGGAGAGGCCTTGCTGTTTACAGCTGTTTCCTTTTGCCACATTTTCTCGGCTAACTTTGCAGTGCAATTGTTCCTGAAGCAATGAAATCAGCTTTTCAACTGTATACAAAGTGTACAAAAAACTAGTTTACTATAAAGATTACTTTGCCATATAATAATATAATAGTTCGTCCATCAGGTATGATGATGACCTTAACAACACCAGAGGAATAAAGAACAGAAATTGTTGAGAATTTCAACACATGGACAATAAAGAGAACTAAAGATTACTTTGCCATAATACATGCATTATTAATGTTATTTTATTACCACAGTCATATCATAACTTAAACACAGTTACATACATTTCAGACTGCATTATGCCGTTGAGCTTTTTTTGTTTCGCGTTTAAATCTCATTTCAATGTAATTTTCAATTTTAACTAATTTATTTATTGGTACATGGTCCGTTTGCTCAGAAATCGCGACCTTAGAACTCTTGTTTGTTAAAATTTCACCATTTGCACAACTGAGAATTTCGACTTTAAGCGTCTCAGGCTTCAGTATTATGATAAGGAGTTGGAATAAATCAGAACTGTAAAACAGCTTGAGCAGTGCCACAGCGGAGTTTAAACAAGCGCCAAAGCGTGCCATTTGTTGTACATCTTCAACATACTAAAAGATCCCCAGTTTTTGGTCAGAAAATGAAGATAGAACAAACAATAACTAAGGTGACCAAATGTAGCGTCTGCAAGCTACCCCTTGCCCTTCCCCGTTGCTTGTTATACTGGTGACTGAGCATGTGTTCACTTCTTTTTTCATTTTATTTATTGTTGACGTTCGCCAAAGTGTACTGCGTGACCTTGCCCTCCCTTCCTAGTGAGTAGTTTTTTTCCTCGCTCGGTCGTTGTTGGCCCTTTTCGTAAATATTAGCATGTTCCCGAACATTCGATAACGTTGTGGATATAGATGTTTACGCCAGATCTGGCCTTGAGTGATCTAACCTGGTGACGTATTGATACGTGATTGGTTAGTTTGTGTGTTACGAGCGAGGGCAGAGGTCAGATTAATTTCGGGAAATACCTATATATATGGACCCATGTGAGTGGTTGGTCGGTGAGTAAGTGAGTTTTCCTTTCCGTGTGGCGTAAGATATTTAGTTGTTCGCTGGTGCCTTCCTAGTATTTTATTGTTAAGATACAGTAATTAAACTTTAGTATTATTTAATCGATCGTCGGATCTCGTGTTTATTTATTTTACAGCTGTAATGGTTTCGTTTTCTAAAGGGTTGTAGCTAGATCAACTAACTTCCCCCTACTATAACGTGCTAGAACAACCTCCGCTGTTACACCAAATAATGAAAATTTAATGTTGAGCAAAACCTCAGCAACCAGACGAGAGAACTTTGAAATTCAAGAATGAAACAGGACGTTTTTATGACCGGATTGAATGACTCAGTAATCACCACTTCTCCCGGATGTGCTGTCTCTCTGTTCTCCCAAGCTGAGC
Organism: Onchidella celtica; assembly: GCA_963931925.1. Lineage (NCBI taxonomy): Eukaryota > Metazoa > Mollusca > Gastropoda > Systellommatophora > Onchidiidae > Onchidella > Onchidella celtica. The sequence goes on along the minus strand of OZ007576.1, from coordinate 4,597,795 downwards.
TGCCGAGGTGGTCACGTACCGCCATCGCCCACCACATCAGCAATATCCAAACACCACTTTGACAAATCGATATCAGAAATATGAAGTGTGCGGACTTATCACTCCCGGGGCAACGTCTGTTGGAAGATAATCTGCTTATTCGTTCGTGCCATCTCTCTCTCTCTCTTCTATCTCTTATTCTCTCTCTCTCTCTCATTCTTTCTCTCTCTCTTTCTCTCTCTCTCTCTTACTTTGTCTCTATCCGGCTCTCTCACTTTTTTGTCTCTTTCTCCCCCTCTCTCCTGCTTTCTTCCTTTTTTCACTCTCTCTTACCCTCTCCCTTTCTTTCCTTTTCCCTTCGTCTATCTCTATTTCACTTTCTCTCTCTCTTTCGCTCTCTCTCTGTTTCATTTTCTCAACATTTGTCTCTCTCTTTCTCTCTCCTCGTTTCTTTTTTTTTTCTCTGTTTTTTCTCTCCCTTTCTTTCCCTTTCCATTTCTCTTTCCCTATCTCTATTTCACTCTCTCTCTCTCTCTCTCTCTCTCTCTCTCTCTCTCTCTCTTACTTTTTCTCAACATTTCTCTCTCTCTCTCTCTTTCACTCACTCATACACACATACACACAAGCACACACACACACACACACATTCTCCCCTCTCTCCCCAAACCAGCCCTCAGGTATTCCCAGTTGGATTAAACTGCCGAGATTGACGACATCGCTGTGAAGTTGTTCATTGATCGCCTTAGTAAACTCATCCATCACCCACTGGATATAACTAAGGCACTGGACGTCTTCGATGCCAAGATATCGATGTCACCAGTTATTGGTACTAAGAGAACAACCTGAAAAACCATAGAGATGCAGAAGCTTTTGCCTTTAAACCCCTCTAAGTCATTCCTAATAATTCTCTTTCCTTTATGTCACCCCAAACTGTGATGTTGACCTCATGGCCGCCCAGCCCCCGGATGGCACGGCTGCTGAGCATGCGCCACTTGCAAAGATTTGATATTTGACACGGCCGATGACCGTGCCAACTGGCAAAGATTAGTGCAATCCAAAGGGAAGAACTGAAACGCTTACGACTAGGAGCAGGGAATATTGTTATGATCTTGGAAATTCCGTCGAAAGACGAAAATCACATTGTAAATTTGGTACACGCACTGTGACGTGAGGCCAAGTGAAACAAACCTATTGACACGTGACACTCGCACGGTGCATGGCTGTGAGAATCTCGTATCTAATAATTATTTTCAGTCTGCAGAAAAGTACCTCAAAGACTCATTGCTTCTTCTCTCTCTCTTCTCTTTCTCTTGTTTTCTTTCTCTTTACTCTCTCTCTCTCTCTCTGTGTCTTTCTCTCTTTCTCTTTATTTCTCCTTCTCTCTTTCTCTGTTTATCTCTCTCTTTCTTTCTTTATCTCTCGTTCTCTCTCTCGTTTTCTCTATCCTTCTTTATCACCCCCCCCCTTTCTCTCTCTCTCTCTCTCTCTCTCTCTTTCTCTCTCTCTCTGTACTAAACAAGATATCTTCAATTATGCTGGCGATATCAACATTAGCAGTACTGGTCAGAACAAATAAATGATTACACAACATCAGGATTTCGCACCTAACATTTTACATTACGTGGCAATATACCAGAACAATCTCAGCCAACTATACACTGAAAAAGATCGTCAGTACTTCGGATAAGTTTACTTCAACGGTAGCAGGATGGGCCGAATCAATACGGTATTCAATAGCGCAAAAGGATAGTACAGAAGGGACAATCCTTCATTCCTTGACTTTGACAAAGAATAATATTATTATTGAAGTCGGCCGATCTATCTCTTTCTATCGATCCTTTCCATACATGAGCCCAGGTGCGCAGTGTGTCGGTGTGGGGTATTGTATGAATTTAACTGAATACAATCTCCAATCGTTCTTCAGGGTCTTTTTCAGTCTGATGAACATAAAACAAAATGGAACAAGAGGAGTTTGAGTTTAAGTCTGAGTTTACAGGCACCTCGGTACGTCGACGGTCACTTTGCGAATTTCACGGATTTTCGTTATGTTACATTGGGTTAGTTTTCGGCTTTCAGGACTTTCAACATTAACTTGTCCAGCAGGTGCAGCCAATGTTATGGTACCAAACAGAAAAGCAACACCTAAAGCGATCTTGTGGCCGTGTGTAAGCCATGTCTGACAAAATAAAACGTCAAGAAACAACGAAGACAGTTACTGTCGAAATGTGTTCCAACCCGTCTAGATTCAAGAAAAGAAAATGTTCATGTCCATGACCTGGGTGTGACTCGAGCCCCCCCCCCCCCTCTCCACCAACATGCATGCAATAAAAAACCATTCAAGGGTCAAAACAGATAGTTGATGGGGATTCTCTTCCTTTGAAAAATCTCTTGTAGCCTCACTCTCTCAGGTTTCAATGCTGTTTTCACCACACTGTTCACTGGTCAGTTGGCTCCGAGCACAGTTCTGCATCTTTTCCTGGAGCCGATTTCACTGCCCAGGCGACTGCGACAGTCAAGTTGACTCAGAACAGCGACGTGTAGTACCCGCAACTGTAGTTACTGTATGTATCACGAAAGCTTTGGTCTGAAATCTAGAGAGGGCCAAGTAACTGGCGTCAAAATCCGCCCAGACATACTGTACTCTCTCTCTCTCTCTCTTTCTCTCTCTCGTTCTATCTCTCTCTCTCTCTCTTTCTCTCTCTCTCTCTCCATCTCTCTCTCTCTCCCGGAGTCTTAGAAGACCGTTGGGGTGTCACACAAGACTTCGCAACCAGCTTCCTCCATTTCACTCGGTTCTCAGACGCTCTTAGGCAGTTGCTGAGTGTGAAACCAGTCCATTCACTGATGTTGTCCTCCCATCTCTTTCTCTGTCTTCCTCTCCTTCTGCCTTTTCCAACTGTAGAATGATTTTGGCAAGTCCTGTTGATCTTGATACAAGACCATACCATCTCATTTTCCTTCTTTTCACTGTAGACAACAGGTCTTCGTATGGTCCAATGGCTTGCCTTACTCTGGTGTGGACCTCCAAGTCGGTAATGTGGTCTGTGTATGAGATGCCAAGGATCTTGCAGAAGCATCTAGACCTAGGCCACATTAAAAACGGCATTTGCAGTCGATGCAGAGACCAATAGAACTTACTGTTACACCGCAAGTTCACATGAGCCACAAAGATTTAATAAAGTTGATTTTCTACCAGCTATGTGTGAAGAGAGGCGCAGAACGAAACTTCCGATCATTTATCAATTCTACTGGACGAAAATAAGTCTCTTTTTTCTCAGCTCAAAACAATCGTCAATAAAACGATATAAAAGTCTGAATTGTGTCCACAATGGACGCGTCCACGTAACTTATGGTCAAAATTTGAGACAGTACACAAAGTTTCATCATTTTTGTTTTGGCAAATCACAATGGTTTAGATGCTGACACGTCCACCCTCAAGCGCCATTTTGGTGAGATATGCCAGAATATTTACGCCGAAGGATGCACAGGCTGAGGTTTAGTGATCAACTATCTATCCTAACTGATCCACTCCCAACTAGTTTCTTTCAGAGAACAGGAGTTCTCACGCTGTCTTCTTTGAATTAAAGACAATGACTCGTGATATGGAAACCAACGACTTCAATGTAAAGGACTCTTACAAAATAAAATATGATTAAATGCCAACTAGTGGGTATTTTAACAACAAATGTATTATTTGAAGTGGGCATTTTTTGGATGAACCGCTCAGAGCGGCTTGTGGCAGTGAGTCAGTTAATAACACACTGGGTATCGAAGTCGAAGAACGCCAACAAATAAGTGGCGCTGCCCTCAACGAGAACATTCACAAGACTAGACATGTTTGCGGGCTGATTGATATTTGTACTGAATCGTAAGGAACCGCCAGTGTCCAGGGAAAGGGGGGGGGGGTTGTCGCAGTTTTATATGGGCGGGATATCCGGTCAAGCAGAGATGAGTCGAATGCTAATGCCAGTGATTGCGTGTGAACTTGCCATACGGAGCGTTATTTGCTGAATCTTTCACTAGTCATCAAAGCTTGTGTTATGTCCAGCCTCTCACCCCCCCCTTCCCCCAGTGGCGTGCAGAAGGAGGAGGGGGAGGAAGAGGGGGGTGACGGCCCCGAGCATCCAGTCAGACAATGAAATTAAAATTATTATTCTATTTTTTTTTGAAATTCAAAATTATCGCTTTTAACTTCATTGTACAAACTGCCCTATAGTCCCGCAAGCTGGTGTGAACGTGGATCCGTGTTTTAATAAGCAAGACCAGAGTAGAGAATCTGTTACAAGTAACTACAGCGCGTGATTAAGATAATATAAAGTAGAGGCAAATCTATAAGCATTGTAGAGTAGGCTTATATTTAATTTCCATGAAAAGTTTTGTTTATTTAATGTTCAACTGTTTTTACATATTTAAATATAAATGTCTTCTGTTCTTACACTTCTCAGTACTAGGACCTGTACTGGCTCTTGGGGCATACAAGCAAGGAGTTGGCCACAGTGTTCACCTAACCTATGCACGACACTGCCCCCTCCACCCCCCCCCCCCCGCCCCGGAAAAAAACCCCGACGGAAATCGGTATCCAGTTTCCACAGATGTAACATGGATGCAAGCCCCATGTGAATTCTCGGTGAATATGCTGCGGGGTGGGGGGGGGGAGGGTATTAGGTAAATTTGGGGGGGGGGGTGGGGGGGGGGAGCTCCGGAGCTCTTAGCCTTTACCTCTGTATAACAGAATGAGTAGTTTGGATATAAGGGTGGAAAACTGGTTTAATAATGTTGCCTTGAACCGTGCTGACATGCAATACGTGCATAGTTTTCTGAGAATCTGAGATAGTTTCAGCCTCCTTCCAGCTCCTCTTTTCTAACAGGCCTTGGGACAAAAATCCTGGCTTATCTATAAATGAAGTTTCTGATCGCACCCCATATGGAAAATCTGAATAAGCTTTAGATTACAGGTGTTCCTCATGATCATCTTCAATGAAAAATAACATGTTGCATTTCATACATGTGCGGATTCCGTGTAAAATACTGTTTTTCCTGGTATTTTATGATAATAATGCAGGTTTCCCATGTTTCGGCTGTCCTAAGAATTTCAGGTGTTTTATTTTTGCACTGCTTACAATAACCGTCTTTGTCACTGTGTGAGCACATCAAATATTCGAGGACTCGCGCCATTCACAGTCATGAATTTTTCTTATAAAATTGAAACATAATTAATTTACGAAGAAAAAAAAGTAAGATGTATGGTATGTAATGGTATGGACATGACAATGTGACGAGAGCCAGTGGACTATCAAAGACCGTCCCCCAGGGTACAGTTCAGGGAACGAGGAGACGACGCAGACAATGACGGACAATATTACTGAATGGACAGGGGAAAACTTTGCCACAACACAGGCCCTTGCCCTTGGCCGCCAGAGATGGAGGCAGTTGGTACAACGCTCACCAGTGCCGTGTCCCCACGTCTCCGGAAAGAATTAAGGAAACCTGAATGGTGTAACATTTGCAGTGACAACATTGTTTATTTGTGGTTGAACTTTATGATTAGAACTTGCATGCAAAAAAAAAAACCACACACACAAAACGATTTCCCGTTGAGGTTATGGAATGGTACGACCAGCTACGACAAGCTACAGCTTGGGTCCCACGGCCTACAAACCTTTTATCCAGGGTCAGAATCTCTCTGGGTGTCACGACCTGCGACATTTGTCAAATTGGGTTTTGTTTTCATAGTGAATTATTTTATTTAAGTATAAGGATCAGAGTTCGGGCGCAGCGAATTGGCTAAAATACATTTTCATTAGCGACCGGAGTATAATAACATTTTCGAAAATTGTCCACAAGTTGGTACCGAAAATTCTACTGCGAATATTTTAGTTCCATTTCCTAAAGTAGCCTTTCTTCCTACTTGTGAATTTTTTTTTCTTATAAGAACCACTGCCAGACAAGTTATAAACTGATAACACTGAAATATGCCTTATGTCCTACATTTAGTTTGAATGTTCCACAGCCAGAATTCTCAGTGTCTGTTCGCACAAAAAGCTGGACAAACACGGAGTCCTAATTAATATGACAGTCCAGTGTTTGATCTTTTTTGGTTTCCCAATAAAATATAGTTACCTCGCCAGGAAAACAATCGTAGAAGGCGTTGTTATCAATTATGTGCTGTTTCCTGTAAGTGGAACAATATGCATGTGTAGGTGACTGAAAAACGGGGATCCAAGCTTCCGATGTTTCGTCCCTAAGTGTTTGAAAAGTGGAATTTTTTTTCATGGAAATATTTATGGAAGTATCCTATCCCTTTAATGGAATCATTCTGTCTTGCCAAAGGAACTATTCTGTTCGCTTTCCTTGTCATATCAAAAGGTTAATTAGTGAGAAACTCAAATTCTTTTCACTGTGCGGCTTGAAACATTCTGTCCTTTTAATAGAAACACTCTGTCCTTTAAAACATTCCTCCCTTTTAATGGAATTATACTGCCCTTCTGTTGGAAACATTCTGTCCGTTTAATGCAATTATTCTACCATTTTAAAGGAAACATTCTGTACTATCAATGGAAGAATTCTGTCATTTTAACAACTATTCTGTTTTTTTTTTTTTTAATGGAAACATTCTGTCCATTTAATGGAATTATACTGCCCTTTTAATGGAAACATTCTGTCCATTTAATGGAATTATACTGCCCTTTTAATGGAAACATTCTGTCCTTGTCATGGAACTATTCTGTTTATTATCTATGTCATACTAAAAGGTTAATTAGTGAGAAACTCAAATTCTCTTTTTATTCCGCGGCTTGAACATCGTGGTGCATTAATTTTGGACCACTAACCGAAGCAGTCGGTGAGCATTTTTGATCATGAACCATTCGGGCCCCCAGTCCACTAAGGTAAGTCTGGTTTACCTCGGTTTTAGATCAGGAAAACGGAGTTTAATAATGTAATAATGTATAATGTATAGCATTTATATAGCGCATATCCATTTAAAATGCTCTATGCGCTTTACAGAAACAACATGTCAACCACAGAGCAGAATGGAGCTGCCTGCGAAGCGCTCAACACACTGCACTGCTTCTTTCTCTCTCCCTGTCTCGCTCACTCTCTCTCTCTATCTCAGAGCAAATTGTAACGGGATCTCCTGCACTATGGAGACCAAAACGTCTGTACGTGTCGCCAGTTGATTCAAAGGAACTTCAATGGGCAAAAAGGACGCAAAACAGATTGGACTCGATACTCAATATAGCAGGGCTGGCCGAACTGCGGCTCTTTGACCTCCAATATGCGGCTCGTGGAAATCTGTGCGCTGAGCCCCTTTTTCATCACAGTGATTGTATAGCAAGACAAATAAATATCACTAAGTTCCCTGTTCTGTTTTACCCTTTGAGTTTCATTTTTGACAGTCTAATTTTGTTACTGAAATGCACATTCGCACGTTTTTCTTAGATGTTCCCGAGGTTCATTACCGTATTTAATACGTTCAGTATAGTTAAAACAATCCTCAGTCAAGATTTGGAAAACATTTGGTATTATATGTGTAGCTTGTGATTACTGAAACTAATAACAGCTTAAAAAACTGCATACATGAGTAAATATTGTTACATACACTTATTTCTTAACATCTATTTAAAATTTCTTGTAACAAATGTGTATGTAACAATAAAAGCGTGTGTGTAAATTTTGTTATCCTGCGGCTCTCGAATATCTGAAGTTTATCGTACGTGGCTCTTACTTTAGGCAGGTTTAGCCACCCCAGGCCTGCTCTATAGGGTCAAGAGATTCAAAATTTGTCAGCATAAGCGGCAATAGCAAAATCTCATTCTAGATTCCACCACGTCTTTCTCACAGACCCAGACCCAGACCCTATCCCTCTCTCGTCACTAACTGTTTCATCTCAATTTGACACCCTTTCCTGAGCCCATAGAATACTGTACCAAGACTGGTTTGCCTCCGCTTTGTAGACTATGAGTTTAAACTGGACCTCGCGCAGTAGTGGGACTAAAACAAATCTGTCTTTTTAGCCGATTCAAAGCCATTTCGTGACTTGTCAAAACCGACGCAAGACAGACTTGAATCAATGCATAACTAGCCCCACTGCCATGTTTGAAACACAGCTTGCAACGGTATTTCCGTTTCGATATAGCTCTACCATTATTTCTCGTACCACTACGGTCAATACGAACAGCACATTTTGAAGAAACCAGCAGCTTAGACATAACAAACTCAAATATTCGCCAGCTGTTGGTAAATCACTAGATGGTATTGATAAAGCTGGTCTGTGTGACAAGATCTTTCTCCATATCTGAAACAGATGGTGTTCTTACAAATGTTCACCACAGTCTTCAACTCTTGCAATGGTTTATGACTGTATGGGGCGTTCAGTTAGGCGGCAGTACACACGGTTGGGTCTTTTTAAAGAAAAACAGCTTGCAAAACTCTCCAAAGGCTTGTTTAAATCTCCTACATTCCAATAAATAGACAGACAGAGACACAAATAGATAGATAGATAGATAGATAGATAGATAGATAGATAGATAGATAGATAGATAGATAGATAGATAGATAGATAGATAGATAGATAGATAGATAGATAGATAGATAGATACGGACCTCAGAAAGTTGCCACGTTGATGACCATGGTCAGCTTTCCTCCGGTGACACTCCCCAGGTGAATGTCGTATCGGTCAGTGATGTCACGTGAGACATAGGTGTGGGTGGAGGTGCCCGGCTTAGTGGAACAGGTCGAGTAGTACTTGCCTGAAATGTTAGAAAGACAAAGAGGAATAGAGCATCAGCAATAGTAGCATGGGCTAGATTGGCCATAATCTGGCTGGCTATTGTAGGAAGTAATACTTTATGATTGAAAGATACAGTTCATATTACGTGTATTTGCAAAAGAGTAGCACTCAGACATGTGGCCTTAGCAGCGATAAATGTAAAAGTAGTACTTATGATGAATTAGTAAAATGTAAAATAATTCGGATTTATTATACAAAAAAAGTCATAGTAGTACAATATTTTGGACTTACTGCATAGAACTAGTCAAAGCAGTGCAATATTTCGGACTTATTTCATAGAACTACTCATAGCAGCACAATATTTCGGACTTATTTCACAGAACTAGTCATAGCAGTACAATATTTCGGACTTATTTCACAGAACTAGTCATAGCAGTACAATATTTCGGATTTATTTCATAGGACTAGTCATAGCAGTACAATATTTCGGACTTATTTCATAGGACTAGTCATAGCAGTACAATATTTTGGACTTACTGCACAGAACTAATCATAGCAGTACAATATTTCCGACTTAGTGCACAAAAACTAGTGATAGTAATTATTTCGTACTTATAGCACAGAACTAGCAATAGTAAGCTACAGGCAATGGTTGTGTTGTTTAGTTGCAATAAGAGCAATTTGCGTTGAAAGCAACGGTGTGGCTACAATAGTAATGGATAATGTAACAATTGCGACAATTTAACTAGGTGGTAGTAGCTGCTATAGAAAATGTATACCTAGTAGATACAGTGGTAGTAAATGGAATGGTAATCTTAACAACTGTGTTACATTAGTACTAAATGTCGTATTATTTTTGTAACATAATTAGTTAACAATAGTAGTGGATGTTTGCCATAATATTATATTTGTGGAATAGAAGTAATACTGACAATTGTATAACTGTATATACTTGTATGGCAATGATAATAATCGTACAATTACAACAGGGCTTTTGTAAAGGTGGTAGTGGTTATGGTGGTAGAAGTAGTGATAATAGTAACAGTGGTAGTAGTAATGATAGTGGTAATAGTAAGCTTAGTAGTAATGGTAGTAATAGTAGTAATAGCAGAAGTAGCAGCAGCAGCAGCAGCAGTAGTAATTGTAGTAGTAGTCGTAGTAGTAGTAGTGATGGTGGTGGTGGTGATGGTGCAAACGGTAGTAGTAGTAATAGGAGTGGCAGTAGTGGTAGCAGCCGTCATATTAAAATTAGTAGTTGTAGTAGGAATGTAGTAGTAGTAGTAGTAGTAGCAGTGTAGTAGTAGAGTTAGTGGTAGTAGTAGTAGTAGCGATTGTAGTGGTGGTAGTAGTAGGAGTAGCACTAGTAGTAGTAGTAGTACGAGTAGTACTGGAGTGGTTGTAATGCAATATTAGAAACTAGATGAGCTACCGGGCATTGCCCAGAATAAACAATCATGTGATCCCCCCCCCCCCATCTCTCTCACATAATAAAAGTAATAAACTACAGTCTTGCTTCAGAACTCATGCGCACCACAACATTACGCACCAAACTGAATGCTTGATACGGTTACTTTTTATGACATGCACGGTGCTATATATTACGAAACAAACACGCAAATATACAGATGTTACATAGCAATAAACATTGTTATTTTTTAAAGATACATGCTTGAAGTAAACAACTTTTAATTATAGCCATCATCTTCCTTATCTTAATTGCCACCTTCCTGCCAAATTTAAGGCCTGAAGAGTGTATAGTTTGGTCAGTTAGTCATGCCAAAGGTTGCAAGTTACTGAAATATATAATAGATAGCAGTGTTGCAGTAGTAGCATCCGCTATCTTTATTATGTTGAGGTAACAATATTTTGTTTCTCTCATATTAAAGAGGATGCAGTAAATATCCCTGTTACCACATACCATACAGTCCCCCCCCCCCCCTTCCCCCGACCACGTTTCTGTGGCATGCTCTAATGTTTCACCTAGCAAAAGGTGTTCAATAATGTCCCTTACAAGTGAACTGTGACAAGTTGAAAAGAATCACATTCAAGTGCATGGAATTTGAAAAATGAGAGTGGACACGCGCTGGTAAAGCCACACCAGAAACGTCAAAAACTGAGAGTGAGTAGAGATTAAGGAAGATTCTAAAGTGAGTACCAGAATCCAGTAATGTTAATGCTGGTGCCAACATAAGGAGAGAGACGAATGCACAAACAAACATATTGACATCTACAACATACCTGCCTCCGTCCTCATCACCATCAACGCCATCACGACCAACGACAACAAATCCATTTTCCCAATGCTGTGAAGACCCATGACGAACCAAGTACCCAGTAGCCGGTTCTCAACCACAACTGGGGCTCCAATAGTCTAACCCTGTCCTTAAAATAACCCCATGGCTTGACCGGCCCCCTCGCCGAGCTACCGCCGAGAGTGAGTAGCTGGATGTATTGTGTGTATGGGTTCTTCGTACGGAAGTATGGACGGGCCGCTCTGTTTTGTGAGTAATCGATTATCATGAAAGATCGAGTGAAGTGATACCAGGACAAAATTTCATTGGAGGTTACACTGACACTGTCGCATTTCACATGCTCTCTCTCTCTCCCTCTCTCTCTGTATCTCCCCTCTCTCTCTCTCTCTCTCTCTCTCTCTCTCTCTCTCTCTCTCTCTCTCTCTCTCTCTCCAAGTTTAGGGGCCATTGGAAGAACAGGTTGCCCCTAGCGTAAGAAAACTGTACAAATGGGGAAAAAGTGTTGGGGGGGGGTGGGTCTGGGGCCATGTGCACTCTTTGTCAGTGCGGGTCTGGGGCCCATGTGCACTCTTTGTCAGTGCGGATCTGGGGCCCATGTGCACTCTTTGTCAGTGCGGATCTGGGGCCCATGTGCACTCTTTGTCAGTGCGGGTCTGGAGCCCATGTGCACTCTTTGTCAGTGCGGGTCTGGGGCCCATGTGCACTCTTTGTCAGTGCGGATCTGGGGCCCATGTGCACTCTTTGTCAGTGCGGATCTGGGGCCCATGTGCACTCTTTGTCAGTGCGGGTCTGGGGCCCATGTGCACTCTTTGTCAGTGCGGGTCTGGGGCTCATGTGCACTCTTTGTCAGTTGTGGTAGTAAATTCAACATTTTTTGGGTTTAATTTACATTTTTTTCTTCAGATTAAGTTGTTAGATTTTGTACAAATGGTATTATTTCAAACAAGCTGAATAGTCGTGCTCTTCGTTGTCTCGAGAGCTTTTCCTGTGGAGGGCTCCTTAGGCCTTCGGGCCATATAACTAAGGGTTTAGACTAATAAAAAACGAAGTTTAATAAGTAAACAATTAAAGCTGTAGAATTTCACTAGCACAATCAATTTCAGATCATTGTAAGGGACTGACTATTCCTGTGTTCTAAGTTTAGCCGTGAGCACGTCGAATAGTTCAAATCAGAGAGCGGGAAGTGTTGACGTCATAGGTCATGTGCCCCTAAAAAAAAGGATCGCAGGCGAACAGCCAGCGACACACAGCAAACTACGAAAAAAAATCCCCCACCATTTGGAGTCTCTAAATGTCAAAATGCATCTTCCAAATGTCATGTAAATCCGAACCCTATGAGCCAGTATCTTTTGAAAACACACGGACAAACACACATTCGCTCTTATTTAAAAGATGACAGATGAAGTGCCCGGTATTACCCGGGATAAATCTGTGTTCCTGCCCTTCTTTCTCCCTCTCTCTGATCTAGGCAATTTCCCGTACCGTAATAATCTACCGTTTTGCTTCAGAACTCATGCGCAGCGGGACACTAAGCACCAACTGAACGCTTTGCGCACTGGCTCGTTTGTCTTATACTAAGTTATAGCAAAGCTACTAGAAACGGTAAGATGAGACACTCTCTTCTTCACACCTCTAAAAAAACCGTGCACACAATTTACGCGCTCAATGGGGGCGGGGCCCATGGCGCACAGCATGAAAAGAATGTTTGATATAATGATAAATTAAAGATGCTGATGTGTTACAGTGCTACTGAGTCTAAAATAAAAAGGCAGAGTTTTCACACAGCTATTGAAGTTAAAATTACAAAATAACTGACGTCAGTCAAAGCCTACAGTGACAGCTGAACAGTGAACAAAATTCAATATTTTCCCTATTTGGCTTTGTAAACTACGGCACTGTTCATGACTTCCTCGCATTCACCGCTAGGTGGCGGTGCGAAATTTGTGCACTTTAAAAGCGCTAGCGGTCTCATCTTATTGTTTCTGGTATCTTTGCAAATGAGAGGAAATGATGACATCACGAACTCATAGCAGTCAGCGACACAAAGCATATTCAAAAAATACTTTCCCACCATTCAGAGCCTCTAAACGTAAAAAAAAAAAGAACCTTTTCCAGGGCAAAAGTAAGGCATCTGCAAAATTTCAAGTAAATCCGAGCTGTATGGGCCAATGGTAGCACTTTATTTTTTTTGGAGCTTTTTTGTGAATACACAAACAAACATTCGCTTGAAACACTGTCGAAGAACTGTCATGGATAGTCACCATTTTATTGGCTGTGCGCTTGTGGACTGGAGTGGGGTGTGTTTATGTGTGTGTGTGTGTGTGTGTGTGTGTATGTGTGTGTAGGGGCGAGGCCAAGCATCTGAAAAGAGTACACGGTGTGTGTGTGGGGGGGGGGGGGGAGATTCGGCAAAGTCCAGCCTACGGACTTTCTGGGAAGCTAGCCAGATGCAATTAATCAGAATCGTAGGAAATCCCTGGTAATCATTCCGCCATGGATAATTTTGTGACACATTCAATTCACAGCGCGAGAGAACCGCCCATGTTGGTCCTGCCGAGTGCGTTGAGTGCCTGCGTGCGAGGGGGAGCGAACTGTGGTGGTTGTGTGTCGCCAGATTGAGACAGCTGAGCGCAGAGAGAGAGAGAGAGAGAGAGAGAGAGTTGTGTGGCAGGAACTCTCAACACTATGGTATGTGTTCTGTGACAGCTCTGCTGGATCTCTGAATACCAGTCAACAAGCGGCAATTAATTATTTATTACCTAATTAACTGATTTTAAACCTTCATTAAAAAAACGGCCACGTGTTGGGGCCCACACAGTGTAGAATAGTGGATCTCAGAGTCCCAGGTCATTTTCCTACACCTGCTTTCCCAGGTCCCTACATTTCTCCCTCATATTGAATTGTCAGCTTAGACTTTTTTCACCAAATTTGACTTCTACAGTGGTAAGTATTTGAACAGTTTATGAAATAATACCCTTGACATTGAAGCTTATTGTGAACACAGTGTGTCACTGCGCAGTAATCAGTGACAGCTCCATAGCACCTTCCACTCGCCCCTTCCCACCATGTAGCTCTCCTACTGCACCATTGTCATACATAATATGCCTGTCAACAAATGCATGCACATCTTTCATCAAGCACTGCATTTGGAACATTTGGAAAACATAGCAACATGAAATGCTGATGCGAAGGTTTAGTGACCAACAATTGTATTTGAAGATCTGATTCCAGGCGATTCCTGACTCTTTGTGTGGTCTACATTCGTTCTCATTCTCTCCTTCCTTCTCTCTCTCTCTCTCTCTCTCCTATCATAATTATGTTGAAAGGTCGCTAACAGACTGTAGGACGCAATAGGGCCCGGTACTAGCACAAAGTTTCATTAGAGAATAGAGAATAGTATCAGGGGCGCGGGTGCTCTCAAATCTCTCCGCAAGTACAGTGTTTTTGCCACGCCTCTGTTCAAATTTGCGAGTGTGTCTGTCAGCCCTTATCTCTTCACACAGTGTTACGTCCATCATTATTTCTGCAAAAGCTGGGCAGCACAATACACTGTAGTAGCAAACAATCCTAGAGCGAATGCGGTTGTTGAACAATGAACACAACTCGATATTTTTTTTAATTTGGGTTTGCCAGTAGACTACGTGCCCCTAACAACATTCATAGTGAATCGGCCATGAATCAGTTTCATTCTCAAAGACTGACGTTGGCGACGAGGACTTCATTCCCATGTCTGGCCAGTTTCGAGAACCAATGAAATATTGCCACAAGACTGACGCAATAACAATAACAACAAACTCTATACAGTTAGAAACATCATGTTGTCATTTTACATTCTTTAGTGCAGCGGTAAACAAAAAACGAACATTGAAGCCTTATTGTACGTAGTGGGATTTTAACAATGCGTGGGGTTTAAATCAAGCAGGCTCTGTGGCAAGGAATGTACAATGATAATACGATGTCAGCACTGAGAATTTGTTCCATAGTTATCTTATGTACAGTTCTGAGTGGATGGGGATCTGCTGCATACATAGGTAATTACAGCAGCGTCAAGAAGCTTTATTTTTCGTGGTGTTTTACTCCCGTTGTCAACAAACTGAGTTTACATTAGAGACGCGACCTGGGGCCCCGCAAGGCATCCCATCAGTGAGTGTTTCAAAAAACAAAGCGGGAAACATTTATCAATCCCTCCCTGGGCGGAATTCGAACCTGAGACGTACCACACCTGAACCAAGTGTTCTAACCACAAGACTGTCGTTTCGGCTACTTAAAGTTCGCACACAGTGCAATCAGTTTCAATCCGCTTTCAACTCGATATCAGCACTTGGCCCCGGTGAACCCGTCGTACGACAACCGAGGAAACGGGAGTGTCTCTTATTTTCAATATCGCCGCCTCCGTCCCGCTTCCAATTCGGTCTCGGCCTGCTCTCGATACATTTTTGTGTCGGAAGCATCTTAGCGCAGCACTAAATTACTTTCGATTGTCTCTTGGGTGTGGGGTTGATGTTGTCAGAGTGCGTGTACAGTAACCGGCAGTGCAAGATGAAATCAACAAGTTTCAATGAAACATTAATTGCGGCTGTGCAGAAAAGACCAGCGTTGTACGATAAAACAGAAAATTACTCGAACAGAGTTTATTTCAACAAACAGTGAAAAGAAATTGGGGATGTGTTGGGCCTTGATGGTGTCTCTTTGTAAAAAAGTTAAATGCACCCAATAACGTCTTTTACTTTTAGTATAACGTCTTCTTTTTAACCATAACATCAACAAAAGCTACAATGCCTCCCTTGTCTCAGACTGTTGTGTCTTTTCCCCACCAAATTTGGAAGTATCGAGAGGTAAACGAATTGAATGTAAAATGTGCAGCATCCATTTTGCTTACCTCTCACTTACCTCTGGTCACCCAATGCTGAGAGGTGCGCGAATTGAAACTGGTTGCACTGTGTGGCAACTCTAATGATGTTGATTTATTGCCTTTCGATTGTCTCTTTCTCTTATTCTAGTTGGTTTGAGTTGACAAGGGCAGAGGTTAGCAAGTCTTTTAGCTGGAATAGTTCATATCCTTTTGGGTAGGTTCTTAAAGTGGCAACACTGGTAGTAGTGGCTGTTCTATTGCTGTAAGTTGTTATGTGAGTACCGGTATCATAGTCTTTTAGGTAAGGGGGGGGAGGGGGGGGAAGGTCGTTCACTGAGGGAGGGACCTTCTTTTTTCTCAACGCCACAACCTAAATTACAGTTTCAAAAGTTATTAAATTAATTCTGCCAAGTGTCAACTAACCTAACCCAGTCACTTTTGTATGGATCTATTGTGTTGATTCGAGTTTCAGTTGTCACGAAGTGGGAAAATGTTCTAAAAATCCCCTCCAGCTGTCAGAATTGGGGATCCGTTCACTTATGGTTCGACTGCATTTTAATCGAGAGTTTTATGTGGTATTACTTGTTTCAATCTAAGCTCTAACTTTCATACCATGCACTGGCACACTACAGAACAACCTGAGTAAATTTCCGTTACACAGACCTGCAGGGTCACATTTATTACATTAAGTATACTAACAATGTTGGCTAGATCTAATTATGTGATAATGATAAATATCAGCAGCATCAAATGCATAATCAATAATATTTCATTCTACGTCTATGCTCGCTAATTATCTAATTAATAATTCCTGTATATGTCTAAGATATCGACTGCGTATTGTATGGTACTCAATCTACTAATATAGTCTCTGGAGACATAAGGTCCTCTCAGATATTTAGATCCATGTTTATAGGTCTAGGTCTTGCCCGTCGAAGTGACGTCGGCACAGTTAAATGTAATTCAAGGATGGGCTGGCAACTCCCAGCCTCACCCAGACAATTCAATCACAATTTACAGCTATGTATTCATACAAAAATACTAGATCTATTTGCAGCTCTAGATGAGGTTACTATGCGTGCTGCATTCACGTGGGTGGATTCCTCGTGGTCCTATCAGATACATGTCATGCTCTGTCAATCATCACGAGCTTGGTCCGATCCTACTTACGATTGCTCTGGCGCTAAGGCCAGAGACAGTATATAAAAGCGTGGTTCATTTTCAATGGGGGCCTATGGATCACTGGCCAGATCAGCATCTGGTCATGCTGTCGTATTACTTCAACCCACTCGAGCGGGGCTACACTGATACCCTCACAGAAGGAAATATCTGTATGGAATGAATAAAGAAGTACTGCCCGCACGGTTTGCGCTGGATCGCGATCGCTCCGCTAACCTTCATTGGCCAGCCCTTTTACCCTAAGCAACATACTTCCCTCTACAAACCACAACTGGGGCGCTAATCTTCCCTCCAAACCCAGATGGTCTCTATCCAACTATTTATCAACCTCCAATCCACATGTCTACTTTACTTTTGTTACAATTATCAATACACAAAGATTTCTATTCATGGGTGCAAACTTCCTGTATTATAATTTATTAGCATACTACTGTTCATCTCCCCTTCCTGTTGCTCAACTTAAAATAATAAAAAGACGTCATCAAAACCCACGGTCGTTTGCGTCCTTGACCTTATCTACAATGATCTTCTCATGTTATACATATATTCACCTCTAGGTCGTATTGATTAGGTTATTTCCCTTTGACTACCTTTTACTCTTGACATCCCCCACTCCAGTGGAAATTTTAAGAAAAATTTACACGATAAGATCTAAGAAACTCCAACGACATGAAATGGACTCTGATATTGTGGCGGGGGCTTAAGTTCTTAAGTAGAAAAAGTAGCCCCTAGATAAATAAAAAAACAAATTTAACTAAGAACGTGCATAGTGGATGGACACAAACTACACAATTATTGATGCAACGTTCTATAGAATCTAATCTATCGAAATATATTGTCACCTCATCCAATCATACCTGTCATGAACACCTATAACAATACTTAATTATTTCACTGTATACTCGTGAATCAAAGTATAACCATATTCACACAGTCACGTCTCAATGAAGAAAAAATGCTCAGACTTATTTAGTCAACACACATAATTGATACTTGTATGCACATTCACAAACAATACAATATTAGTTAAAGTATTGGCATCATCTGGCAGCAGTAGCTCTGGTAGCCTGGTTTGCCATGTCTCCATCTCATTGACCCGCAGACAAGGGCGTCAGGTTTGTCTGTAGCTCAGGTCACAGTCTGGAATGACGCTGGTGGAAAGAGGATATTCACAAGAAAGGACGTAAAAATTGTTCATAAATCAGTGAACAATATAATGTGAATACATCCACCGTCCAGAAATGAGGCGGCAAAGCGCTATCCCACCCCAATACAAGACAGACTCTTTAAAAGGGAAATTAAATTAGACGGGACAAAACATCAGCTTGGGAATTGTCGCCGCCAGGGATAGCCCGGATAACAAACCGGTATTCCTGGAGTGCAAGACTCCATCTTGTTAATCGAGCATTCTTAGCCCTGTTTGATTTCAGGAATAACAACGGACGATGGTCCGTTTCAATTATAAACTCGGACATGATTAAATAACGCGAAAATGCGTTTACAGCAAAAACAATAGCGAGGCACTCTCGCTCGATAATGGCATATCGGCATTCCCTATCGAGCAACTTGCGGCTGGCGTATATGCATGGCCGCAAGGAATCGTCTCGTTCCTGCAACAACACAGCTCCTATTCCCTTGTCCGATGCATCAGTGCGGACAATAAATGTTTGGTTTATATCTGGCAGTATGAGAATGGGGGAAGTAGAAAACAATCGTTGAACAGTCCGAAGTGTATCCGCACATTCGGTTGTCCATGTCACTTTATTAGGACAATTCTTTCTTGTGAGGTCCGACAACGGAGCCGTAAGCGAAGAAAAATTTGGAATGAACTTTCTATAGTAATTAAGGAAGCCCAATAAGCTACGAACTTGTTTCTTTGTTCGCGGGGCTTGAAGCTTTAAAATAGTAGTGATCTTATTGTCATCCGGTATCATAGTCTTTTAGATAAGGGGGGGGGGGGTCGTTCACTGAGGGAGGGACCTTCTTTTTTCTCAACGCCACAACCTAAATTACAGTTTCAAAAGTTATTAAATTAATTCTGCCAAGTGTCAACTAACCTAACCCAGTCACTTTTGTATGGATCTATTGTGTTGATTCGAGTTTCAGTCATTAAAGAACAAGATTTTCTTGAATTCTTTTAAAATGTTTTTGATCCGCCGAAGGACGTCAGGTCTGAAAACTCGTTATGTCGTACAGTTTTAATTCTTTTTGGAATGTATTTATTTATTTATTTATTTTTGTGCAGAGCTTTGTGAAAACAGAAAAAAAAACCCACTTTATTCCCAGCCGTCTGGCACCCCCACAGAGGAGTCCTTTTTCCTTCCTTTGATTTTCTTTTTGTTGTTTCTTCTTTAAATTTTAATTTTATCCCAAGCCGCACCGCCGCCGTGCCACACAGTCATGTCCTGCTTTTTCTTTCTGTTCATTTTTTAATTTTATTCCAAGCTGTCTCGGGAGCCCTCAGACATCGTTTGTGTGTGTGTGTATGTATTTTTAATAGTACGGCCATGCGGGTTCCAACAGCACTCAACACGAGACCAGTTAGTTGCCTCAGTTTTTCTTGAAAGCGATGAAATTTCATGATGTTTTTGATGATTTCCAGGAAAATATTCCTCCGCGTGCACGCCACAGCCAGGAACTTCCGCTCTGAGCTTTGTCCTCAGCGACATCCACAATGTGGAGAGCAGGACAGTGGCGGAACTGACCAAAGGCGGTGTCAGTCTTGTGGTCAATGTGGCAAGTTTTTCTACTACGTGGTTGTGTTTATTATTATTATTATTATGTTTACTATGAGTATGAGTGAGTACGGGACTTTCCAATTTGTCGGTGGAATACAGGCCAAAAAACTTGCCCGTGTCTTCCCTCGTAGGCTTCTATTTAATTGAAAGAAAAAGGAAAATTTGAGCTCAAGTTTTTAAAAAAAAATTTTAAAAAAATGGAGTTAGACCACTCTTTAATCCTTGGGCACATTTGACAAAGATGGCTATATTTATTTTGTAAGTGCATTTGTGAGAGCAGGGACAAACTAAACCGGGGAATCACAGTCGTATTTTAGCACATTTACGTAATATATATCCATGTTTCCCTGAGACAGTGCCGGATTGGAGCATAGGCTTTATAAATGGGCTGCAGCCCAGACGTCTCCACCAGCTGAGATCCCCCAGAGTTTCAGTGCAACTATAAATATCAAAACCTTTTGTCAATTTTTATTGCATGTCGTTCTCCTTAAAACAAATGTTGTCTTCAGTTTTTATGAAAATGTTGGTTGGGTATTACATGACATTATGTTGTAGAAGTTTAACAAACTGATTTCAACTATCCGAAATTCGTGCTTTTGTTAATTAATTTGGGGGCCTGTAAAATCCTAATCCGGCCCTGACCTCAGTCCTTGATATAAACTTCATTCATAAATTTACTAACAGGATTGACACTTCAGTATCATCAACTCAACGCGTTATTGGAACATTACCCGGAGTCAACGTTCAGCGTTCTGGGCTCTTCCTGTGATCAGTTTGGCCATCAAGGACTCGGCGTGAACAGTAGGGAAATTCTGAGCTGTCTGAAGTAAGTCAGACCTGGCAATGAGTTCTGGCCTCATGATCGTCTCCATCTGATGGTGAGAGAGGCGACGTGAATGGAGAGAAGGAGAATCCTCTGTACAGATATCTGAAGGTTTGTGGGTGTGAGGATATCTGGAAAGTGCAGTCGTGCTGTGGAAACTGGCTGGAGGCGCCAAACACAAAATTGGGTAAGAGATACCAAAAACATGTTTGTTCTTGCGTTCTTCTTAATTCTCTGCCCAATTTCCGTTTTCAAGTGACTACCTGAAACGATTATCCGTACAAAATTACATCTGATACCACTCATATAGAAAGATAGGACACAATTCAATTTGTGACCAAAAAAAAGTCAACTTGACCTAAATTGGTGCAGTCTGTCTTTTCCCGACACGCATGAGAGTACTGGACTTGAGAATTTGAACTTTTGTAGATAGGATGGAATGGACGACTGCTTGAATGAGAGTTAGTTAGATTGTGAGTTGTGGCTATGGGATATATGAACACAATACAGTTGCCTTGGCTCCCTGGTCAGTTGTTCAGTAGGAAAATTGGTTACTGGAGATGGGCAGGTCTGTTGTGTGCTTGGTTGTTTGCTTGGTTGTGTGCTTGGTTGTTTGCTTGGTTGTTTGCTTGGTTGTTTGCTTGGTTGTTTGCTTGGTTGTTTGCTTGGTTGTGTGCTTGGTTGTTTGCTTGGTTGTGTGCTTGGTTGTTTGCTTGGTTGTTTGCTTGGTTGTTTGCTTGGTTGTTTGCTTGGTTGTGTGCTTGGTTGTTTGCTTGGTTGTTTGCTTAGTTGTGTGCTTGGTTGTTTGCTTGGTTGTGTGCTTGATTGTGTGCTTGGTTGTTTGCTTGGTTGTTTGCTTGGTTGTTTGCTTGGTTGTGTGCTTGGTTATTTGCTTGGTTGTTTGCTTGGTTGTTTGCTTGGTTGTTTGCTTGGTTGTTTGCTTGGTTGTGTGCTTGATTGTGCTTGGTTGTTTGCTTGGTTGTTTGCTTTGTTGTTTGCTTGGTTGTGTGCTTGGTTATTTGCTTGGTTGTTTGCTTTGTTGTTTGCTTGGTTGTTTGCTTGGTTGTTTGCTTGGTTGTTTGCTTGGTTGTTTGCTTGGTTGTTTGCTTGGTTGTTTGCTTGTGTAACAAGGACGGGAACGAGCAGTCTCTCTACACAGTCAAACATACAAATAAAACTATCAGGTTTTGAGAGGACAACAATTTTATTAAAAGGAAAAGAAAATAACAAATCAAATAATAAACACAATACAATAAACAGTACAATAAACAAGACAATACAATAAACCACAATAAACCACAATAAACCCAACTGATAGGCGCGATGAAGAAGAACCAAAAAAAAACAGGAATTAACAGCACGCCTCATCAGTTAATCATTGCATCATACTAAAACAAGAGAATGCATCAAAAGAAAACATAAAAGTTAATAATAATTATATTCACATTGTAAACTAAATATGGGGAAGGTCTAGGATGTCTATCGAACAATAGCATATAATTTACTTTGTGAGCACTCCAGGGAGCCAACTCGAGTATAAGATGCAAGCCTACCAAGTAACATGTTTACTTCCCTTGGCTTAACTACAGGCTGACATAGGGCTATCCCACACGCTATAATTCTTATATTATAACAACGGCCATTATTCTAGATCAGGAAGAAAACTTAATTTGATTCCAGACAAGATAACATTAAGCCTTACATGTGTATACGCGCACCCTGTGCGCCGCGCACCCTGTACGCATCAAATCTATCCTAGTTATGGAATGAGCTAGAGTTAAACTAACTAAAATAAAATACAGTCTGCTGAGTCTACACACTCATACCACAGAACTGCCCGTGCTAGATGGCTCAATAAAAGACAATCCCGTCTACTTACTTAGCCCACCCATTCACAACGTAGTATCCCTTAATTAACAATTACCATCATAATTAGCAGAGGATAGCAATAGCCAACTGGATCTACTCATTAAGTCAAAATTAATTAACTCAGGCCCCATTAGCCAACCCAGCTCAATTCCCCACATGTATAGATTATTAATATTACACAAAAACCCTAGTCCATACTGCCACAGGCCTATCTCAACTCAGAGCCAAACTTATCCCTTTCCTATCCTCTGGATATAATACCAAACTCCTTACTCATAAAGTCATAGGAGTATCTCTAGGTGGACCAACCCACATGATAAGTCAACACCTAAGTCTCAACCAACAATAGTAAGTTATAGTCTCCCACTACAAGTGATATGATAATCATGGCATAAAGCCAAACCCAACTACATGGTACAACTACAAGACTGAACAGTCAAGTCAACCCACTTGCATTACCTCCAACAATACTGATATACCTAAAACATTCCCACATATTCAGTGAACATAATTACATACTGCCACAAGATAATATCATAATAATGATGACATACATTGGGTCTACTGGGCAAGCCACACCCACAACCCCTATGATTGAGTTAAGTCAATGCATCTAATCTCTTCATTACAACAGAGTCCAATTACATCTGTCAGTGTGTCAAAAGAACAGACAATGAGCACCTACAAAGGATGCCATAAAAATATGACACCTGATGCATAGACAATGCATCCATACACCTAGCATAGGCCTTTCTCTTCATCCTATCAACAAATATAAGTTCAAGGTCCGACCCTCAAAAGTTTCAAAGTCCGACCTAACCAGTACAAATTGAAGAAAATCAACTTAACACCTATTTAGAGGATATGCTAAATCAAATAGGCATTATAATAAACATATAAATTAAGAAATTAAAGTAAATAATCATCATCCTTTAGTATAATTCCGATATTCGACATCCCAAATGCTGTTTAAGTGTGGTAGCTACTGTAAACATTCAGCCAGGTTTGTTATTGTTGTTTGGATCAAGCTTCCGGAAGCTATTAGCTGACCAATCCCGGTCTTGATTTGACTCGCTTGACCAAAAGTCATGTGATCACGCCTGCTAGCGTCTGCTGTGACCTACTCACGGCTCATACGCGTGCTCTGCAAATCCAACACCTCTCTCTTCATCTTAACTGGTCTGCTCATTATCATAAAGCTCACAATGAACACGGTATCAACAAAATGCAACCAAAAGGCACACAAGACAAATCTACACATACATCATAGTCACAATGCTGAATTAAAGACACCTAGAAATAATCATCATCCAACAGTAACCTTACAAACCCACAAAAGAACTAAAGTAAAGAAATAACTTGGTTAAAATTCTTGCTCGTTACTCTCTCTCTCTCTCTCCTTTAAGAAGGACACTTTGAGCTTGAATGGCACCAACTGCAGATTAAGAATACCGATCTAGATCTGTCTATCTCTGATCCAAGTAGCGGGACTTAGACCACACCCTCCAGTAGTACTATTTGTTAGCACTTCACATAAAATCAGTCTGTCATAAATTACAGTTAAATGTTTCCATTTAATTACATGAACTAATCATGCGCGCTAGCGTTGATAACATTCTAGAACCTTACACTCTTTCTCTGCAGGACACTGATAGATACTAAGATAGAAACTTAGTAAGATAAACTTTACCATAGATTGTTAGCTGCTAGCCTGATTGCCTAACTAAGCTGAACAAAGTTCATCAAACCTCCAAGTATAATCCAATCATTATTATTTCACATCATCTAATATTATTAAATACCAGAACTAAAATAATGGGTACAACTTACGTGAATTAACCAAATGAATTCACACTTGATAGTCTACATCATCAGAGCTGGCACTTCACAAATCTTGAAATATAAATTATACAACTTCTTTTACTTTTATGTTAGTCTGGACACAATGACACGTCCTGCTGTCTTGAAGACTTGGGTGGAACTGACTGACCCACGCTATAATCTAAGCGTCACCCAAACACATGCAACCCATTTACTCCTTACAGTTCACTAAGTGCAAATTCTAATAAAAACATTAAAATAAATAAAAACATTAAAAGCTACCCTCTCGCTCGTGTATGTTGTAAATACACCATCTTAATAAAATATTACTTAACAAGATAAATACTAAACAAAACTTACAATGTAGTGATACATAACAAGATTCTACATCTGGCACCAAGGATGGTCACTTAAATTGACCAATCCCGGACAATACAGACAACGCTAAGACTATGGTTTAAAATTGGCGCAGTGAGTACATCAGTTGGCAATGTTACTCAACACTGCATGACTCATGTCAAGTGCACGATCAAACAGTAAGGGGAGATTATCTATAGTTTCTGTGTGGTTACTTCCCCTTGACCACATCTAGTGATCTTGTCAAAATCAACATGTTCATCCCCCTTTCACCACAGCAAGCTATGTTCTCAGCCCTGTAATGGTTCACCCCATTACACTTGGTTGTTTGCTTGGTTGTTTGCTTGGTTGTTTGCTTGGTTGTGTGCTTGGTTGTTTGCTTGGTTGTTTGCTTGGTTGTTTGCTTGGTTGTTTGCTTGGTTGTGTGCTTGGTTGTTTGCTTGGTTGTGTGCTTGGTTGTTTGCTTGGTTGTTTGCTTGGTTGTTTGCTTGGTTGTTTGCTTGGTGAAATGGGGGAGAATAATTTTCTTTTCTTTTTTATTTTGATCCTTCTTTTCAAGTTTTATTTGCTTTTTGCATCTTTTCTTTAAATAGTTTTGTTTTGTTTTTGTTTCGTTCTTGTTTTATAAGTACACTTGGGCCTATTCTTAATCCTTGAATTGACAGGATTCGTGCCCAAAACCCACAAATGCATTTTTCCGACCTCGTGAGAAATTCAGATTTAATGACATCACTTGGAACTTCAAGAAGTTTCTGATGGACGGAAATGGCAGGCCTGCGTATCGATTCCGACCAGACGTCGAGCCCAACGAACTAAGAGAGGTGATCGAGTCTCTGTGGCCGCCAGCTAT
Organism: Onchidella celtica; assembly: GCA_963931925.1. Taxonomy (NCBI): domain Eukaryota; kingdom Metazoa; phylum Mollusca; class Gastropoda; order Systellommatophora; family Onchidiidae; genus Onchidella; species Onchidella celtica. The sequence goes on along the minus strand of OZ007576.1, from coordinate 4,572,343 downwards.
AGGGAGGCAGGAGAGGAACATGACGGCCATTTTCAAACGTTTCAAGATATCTATGGAAACGAGGCTGACGCGGAAATCCTAGGAATTTTCTATTGGTTCCTACACACACTGTTTCCTTTAAATACAGAGACTTCTAGTTATCCAAGAGACTAGAATGACAGAACATGAGCTCAATGCAAAAACACGAAGCAGACTATAATGGTAACACAAGAATAATATGGAACATTTTGTAGTACAATTTCCTGAAATAACAGACGTTTGTACAAATTTTAAAAAATACCAGAGATTTGAATATTTAATTTCATTCAATTGAAATGGCAATTTGCAACCGGTGAGCAGAGAACGTGGCTGATAGAAAGTTTAAAATAATTATGATGTTATAAACTTTGAATTTAACACACGTTAATCATGTAAAAATAGAGAGTAAGATCAAATAAATTATGTCTATTGATAGCAACGTAATTGTTTTTTACAATTTACAGAAGCACCTTCTATGAGAAGTGTGATTCCCTAAATCTAAAAAGGCAGACAATTCGAAATTTCCATGAAAGTAAAATACATGCAAAGATATTCAATGTTTACTTCATACTGGTGTTGGTTTTGGTGATGAATTGATTGACCTCACAGACTCATCGACTGATTGATTCCTTAATCCTATCATTTGCGTTTCTTTGATTACCCTGTCAGATGTAAACGAAGAGAGATGAGTGAACATTAAAAACAAGCATCATTAAAACTACAGCCACAGGCGGGTTTGAATTCTTAAATGCCAGAGAGATGGCAGAGTTTCTTCGAGAAAGCGCCAAATATTGATAGTATCAGATTATGTGTGCAAACCAAGCCTTGAAGAGTCAGGAGACTGGGAAAAGAAGCAGGCAGCAGCTCAGAAATGTTTCTGGACCCCGTCCTTTTGTTAGATAGTTGTTAAAGTATGTTTTCCCAGGAGAGTAGTTGTCCGTGGAGACAGATCTTGGAGAGTAGTTGTCCCTGGAGACAGATCTTGGAGAGTGGTTGTCAATGGAGACAGATCTTGAAAAGTAGTTGTTCCTGGAGACAGATCTTGGAGAGTGGTTGTCCCCGGAGACAGATCTTGGAGAATGGTTGTCCATGGAGACAGATCTTGAAGAGTAGTTGTTCCTGGGGACAGGTCTTGAAGAGTAGTTGTCAGTGGAGACAGATCTTGAAGAGTGGTTTTCCCTGGAGACAGATCTTGAAAAGTAGTTGTTCCTGGAGACAGATCTTGGAGAGTAGTTGTCCCCGGAGACAGATCTTGGAGAGTGGTTGTCCCTGGAGACAAATCTTGAAGAGTGGTTTTCCCTGGAGACAGATCTTGAAGAGTGGTTTTCCCTGGAGACAGATCTTGAAGAGTGGTTTTCCCTGGAGACAGATCTTGAAGAGTGGTTTTCCCTGGAGACAGATCTTGAAGAGTGGTTTTCCCTGGAGACAGATCTTGAAGAGTGGTTTTCCCTGGAGACAGATCTTGAAGAGTGGTTGTCCCTGGAGACAGATATTGAAGAGTGGTTGTCCGTGGAGACAGATATTGAAGAGTAGTTGTCCCTGGAGACAGATATTGAAGAGTGGTTGTCCCTGGAGACAGATCTTGAAGAGTGGTTTTCCCTGGAGACAGATATTGAAGATTGGTTGTCCCTGGAGACAGATATTGAAGATTGGTTGTCCCTGGAGACAGATATTGAAGAGTGGTTGTCCCTGGAGACAGATATTGAAGATTGGTTGTCCCTGGAGACAGATATTGAAGAGTAGTTGTCCCTGGAGACAGATATTGAAGATTGGTTGTCCCTGGAGACAGATATTGAAGAGTGGTTGTCCCTGGAGACAGATATTGAAGAGTGGCTGTCCCTGGAGACAGATATCGAAGAGTGGTTGTCCCTGAAGACAGATATTGAAGAGTAGTTGTCCCTGGAGACAGATATTGAAGAGTGGTTGTCCCTGGAGACAAATCTGGCAGAATGGTCGTCCCTGGAGACAATTCTTGAAGAGTAGTTGTCCCTGGTGACAAATCTTGAAGAGTAGTTGTCCGTGGTGGCAAATCTTGAAGAGTAGTTGTCCGCTCAGACAAATCTTGAAGAGTAGTTGTCCTTGGTGACAAATCTTGAAGAGTACTTGTCCGCTGAGACAGATTTTGAAGAGTAGTTGTCCGTGGAGACAGATCTTGGAGAGTGGTTTTCCCTAGAGACAGATCTTGAAGAATGGTTTTCCCTGGAGACAGATCTAGAAGAATGGTTTTCCCTGGAGAGAGATCTTGAAGAATGATTGTCCCTGGAGACAGATCTTGGGGAATAGTTGTCCGTGTAGATAGATCTTGAAGAGTAGTTGTTCCTGGAGACAGATCTCTAAAAGTAGATGTCCTGAAATATTCCCACCCCCCCCCCCGCCCCAATCCCAACCTCCTTAAAACCCAAGCCCCTGCCTTTGCATTATCGTTCTGGTTTGTCCCCTGAGCACGACAAAGACCATCTAGCCATCATGATGGCGGAGTGTTGGTGGATTGTGGGGGCGCCGATGGCTGATGAGTCCAATCTACGCACCGAAGGACTTCTGGCAGTGAGGCTGGGCAGTGGTGGTTACCCCCCATTTCATCGCCTGCCTTCGCTGTTCTGTAGCGAAACTCCCGTTGGCCTCACGTTACATGATAAGAGTCACCAAACATGCTGTAAATGGTAAGATAGAAAATGAGAAGTAAGAATGACACCGTCTTTGATAAGATGGGAAAAGGGAGGTGAGCAGGCTCCATGGGCAAGCCAAGATTTTGAACATAGTACAAGAGGTTTAAGTGGTCACTGACACATAGAAGAATCCAACAGTGTATGTTTCTGAGCTGAACACTGGCAAACATCATCATTACATCTTTATTCCTACTGGTGTGATAAGGCCATTATTTACCGCCTTCGACGGTTTTAGCTGCTGAAGAGGGAGAGGCCATTTCAATTTGAAATTGTTTGATACAAATTTCAATATCTTTAAACGATAACCGGCCCAATTTCAGCCATAACTTTACTTGTTTTAGACGGTTTTTTGTCCGAGTGTCTACTCTTTGTGTCAGTGCCAGAGGGGCGGGGGCATCTTCTGTAGGTCTAATTCTTGAGCTGGTGGTAGAAGTCGGTTTACCTTTCTCTATTGAGGAACTTCCAGCAGATCGTGTGATATTCTTTAGCGCCTTTTTGTTTTTGCGACCTTGTCGAATTGCTGAGAGAGTGTACAGATAAGGATTCAGGGCTGAATTGAGTGGCAAAATAAATATGGTGGCCACGACATTCACCTGGCCAGGGATAGGGACATTAGACCTGGACAGAAGTCCCATAATTCCTATTGGAAACCAACATAAGAAGTCGGTAATTACAACCAGGGCCAATTTTCGTGCTATGGCGGTTTCGCTGTTTTTCTTAGACTGGTTTGAACTTTTCTCCTTCATGCTGTTGGATCTGACGGCCCAAAAGATCAGGCATTGGCCGATAGCAATCACGATGAAGACGATAAAGTTGAAGACGATGAAAATGCCAAATGAATAATCCATTCCTGGAAAGTTTGCACGGGTGATCGGCAAAGGGATACATACAGCGTTCTGTTGGAAAAATTTCCAGTAATTCAAAGGAGGTAATAAAGGAATCCCTGCCAGAACCACACCAATGCTCCATGTGATAAGGGAAGCAACTCGTGCGCTATAGGGACCAAAATGAAGCTGAGACAAGGGAAAAGCCAGAGCCAAGAAACGGTCAAGGGTCACGAGACAAATTGTAAGGGCTGAAACCTCGCTAGAAACCATGCAAAGAAATCCTGCCAATGAGCAAAGGCCTGACACCGTCCATTCATCCGCAGCCCAAAGATACTGGCCTCTGTAGTGAACGTCAGCCCCACCTATAATGGTCAAGTAAACCCCCATAAGAAGGTCAGACCCACTAAGACTGGTGATAAAAGTACCATATCCCAGATTTCTTGAACTCTTTGCCATCATTAATCTGTAGATTAAAACGCCACTGTTCCCCAGTACAGTTAGAACTGCTATGACCCATAGAAAAGCTCTCAAGAAAGTGTTTCGTAGAATATCCTCACACGAAGAGATCTCATCCACTGGAGACTGACAGGTACCTTTCTGCAAAGAACTGGGAATGAGAGATCTGCAGCATAGTTTATAGTTATCAGTGGTGAGCATCGCGAGTCTGCCAAGGCCTAGGAAAACATCTTTTTCAAATTTAGTCACCAGATTCCCAATCAGATCTAAGTTCTGTAAATGAGTGAGACCATCAAATGCCTTGTCATCAATAACTCTCAGATTCATATTTACTAAATTAATACGTCTTAATTTGCTGCAACCAAGAAAAGAACCAGCCCTTAGAGAATACAGGATATTGTAAGAAAGATCTATTGTTTCGAGTTTGTTCAAAAATCTTAGGAATCCTAAATCAAAATTTTCTAATTTGTTGCCAGCCAAATCTAGGTTCCGAATGTCTCGGGCATTTGCAAATGCTGTTTGGGATATTTCAGTTAGTGCGTTTTTGCTGAGATCGAGGATATACAGATTTTGTAAATCAAGATCTGCCAACATGTCTATCCTCGACCTCGTCACATTTAACCCAATAAGTGCATAAGATGTCAAAGAAAAATTATGATTAGCCTCCAAATGGCCTGAAATCTCCAGAGATTTGACGATGGTGTCATTCATTTCTAGTGGGATTTCTGTACACGTCATTTCAAACCCCGAACACCGACAGTTTTGTGGACACGTGGAATTGACATGGCAAAACAGTTCATCATCATGCAGTGGACAGTGGAATCGCCCGTCACATAGGTGGTTTTCGTGGAGACAAACCGAGGATTTCCGACACTTGTATTTGTTCTTGCAAAAAGATTCACACGTTTCTTGGAGTTCATCCTCTCCCAAGGGACAATCTTGGTAGCCGTTGCAAAGCATGTAAACGGGAATACAGTACCCTTTCGGACACTGGACATGTGTCTCTGGACATACTTCGAGTTCAGATAATGGAGTTATCGACACTTTACCGGACCAGTCCTGGTTGACGACTCCAGGAGGGGGGACGGCCGCTTCGAAATGAGGCTCGAAATTGGGTTCCACCAACCACAAGCCATATTGATCCAGTATTGGACAGTCCAGATCATCGTCATATTTCCAGTGCAAGGGCAAACATCCACTAGTTGGACAAAGCAGGGCGTCTCCATTGCACGCTTCACAGTCACTTTCATCAGAACCGTCAACACAATCAAATTCTGCGTCACACCAGGCTGACTTCAACACAAGCTGACCATTAGAACAAGTTCTGTATTTTTCATTGTCTGTGGGTGGAGGATGGCAAAACTCTTCATCTGAGTTGTCCAGGCAGTCGCCATGACCGTCACAAACATGAGAGAAAGCAACCACAGAGTTGTATCGACACTGGAATTTCCCTGACCTATTAGCATCATCGTGACAACTGTTTAACTCGTCACTTCCATCGAAACAGTCTGTCACTCCGTCACAAAGACGACTTACAAGAATTCGTTCCCCACTAACTTGACATCGAAACGTTTCTAATATGTTACTCCAGTTACTTCCCTCTGTCAACAACAAGGGTTGCACTTCATGATCCTCTAGACTGACCTCACAATAGAATTTCACGATCTGTTTTGGCCCATATCTGGTCGATTTCCAAGGAGTGCTACAGGGAATCCGAACCAGATGAATTCCTGTGTTGGATACAATTGGTCTCCACACCGTGCAGCTGCCAAGGTCCACACTGTAAAGTTTATCCAGCAATTTAAACATAGTCTTTCCATCTTGCCCTTGTTCTAGGTGTCTGTACATCCGGTTTCCACTGCCCGCCATCTTACGTATACCCATGTAGAAATTGTGTAGCAAATAATTGTAATTCGCAGCTATCATGCTTTTGAAGAAACGAATTTCGTCTACTGTGTTCGGCGTCATCAAGTGTCCCTTGTATTTTTCTCTGCATGTTTCCTCTGCAATGTCCCATGTAATGGCCTTTTTGGGCACGCTGAGGTAATAGCAGCTGTGTCCGTATTTGTGTCCTCCAGGACATGCTGACTGGTTATTATACGGACAAAAGAGTTCGTCCTCCCCTCCCAAACAGTCTTTGCGAAAATTACAAGCCACGTGATCAGGTAGGGATCCATTCCACTCGGAACAGTTCAATGTAGTTGGATTTACAATGGGAATGTATGTCTCCTTTGCCACAGCTTTATAATTAATTTTAAAACCTTTAGCATTATCTTCTTCGTCAGTAGTGAATGTTATGGTGATCACATTGTTCGGCAGAACTATGGTGTAGTCGGGGATGTTCTCGAGTTCATTCCGGGTGTAGGTTAAAATGAACGGAGAAGACGAGTCATAGACATTATCAGCAAATACGCTCAGGTAATCTCCACTTCCACTATAAAGCCGAAAGATTTCGAAATGAAGTTGAACAAACGAGCCTTGGTCTACAGTGATGTTCCAGGAACATCTGGTATTGCTCGGATAATTCTCCACTTGATCGAAATATGGGGATTTCAAAATTCCGGCTTTGCCCTCGATGACAGTCACCAACTGCTGTGGACAAACTTCATTCTCGACGTCTATTGGATCACACATTCTGTACTTTAGCCGTACTGTTGGACTGCGGCGGCACTGACCTGTTATACGAAGAGCCAGCATGAACCGGACCTCATTTCTAGACACTCTGAAAGGCGGTGGCGTGTTGACCCCGCAAAAGCGAAACCCTTCGTCTGGAAAGAAGACAGAAGAATCCCGGCATGCATGGCTTCCGTCGGTGTTGACGTATTTAGCGGAAGGGACGTCAATATATTCGAATTCCATGACAGATTCCTTTCCTTCGGGTGCAAGAATCTTGACATTAACGCTGCATTCTTTCAGGCAACAAGAAGCTTTCAAGTGGAAAACACCGCCGGAGGCACCGAGTTCTTCAAGAGTGTCCGTGTCACAGGGACAAAAGTTCATATATCTACAAGAAAACCAATCTCCCCTTGTCAAACCAATTCGGACTCTCGAATCATGGTTTGCCTGGCAATATTTAGATGTTAGATCCGAATTCAGGTTTGTGGATTGAGATCTCCTCTTTCTTACCGGAAAAGATTCTGATTCATCTTGATCAATAAGCTCGAGAGTGTAACCGTCACCCTCTGGATCTCGAGACCTGCCAGGTTGACGCAAGTAAACGTTTTCATATGAGCTGACGTCCACGTGATCAAATTCAGAAAATCTCTGGTTTGTATTAAAATTAATGTATTCTCGTGAGAGATTTTGAGTGCTGTGACGTTGAAATTCCGTGGGTCCTCTTGTTGTGCACGGAAGAAAGAGGTTCAGGATACTAAGTAAAAATAACCTTTGTTTTAAAGTCAACACAGCTCTGAACGCCATGGCCGACACTTAAGCACTTTATCAGAACATTTGTTTAAAGTTAGACGAATCTTAATGCCATTAGTTTATTGTTTATGCACTTAATAAGATTCCTTTGACCAAAATTCACTTGAGTTCCGTCCTCAAAATTTAATGTACAAGCTACAAATGCTCAGCCACTAGGCAACTTAGTTCTGTTGGAATGATTTAGGCAGTATGATACGTCCGTTGTCCTCTCTACTTTTTATTCAATGACTTTGCGCAGACATTAAAAACAGGTTCGAACTTGAATACAGGAGAAACTCTTCGAGTAACAGCGCAGAATTCACGACCTAATTTCAGTGTTTCTTCCTGGTGTGAACAAAGACATTTCGTCCCGGCTGGTTGGGGAGCACCTCTAGCTGGTTTTCCACCTGTCCTATGTATCTGTTAATTATTCGGTCTTTGCTCTTGATTTTTCCTGGCACAATAATTATTATGACCGTTATCGTATTGACGTACTTTCTCACGTCTCAAGACTCACATTAAAAACTCAGATCATTTCGTTTTTTACTTTGACTTATAAAAATGCCGAACTTCAAAATGTAGATCAAATCATAGACTCCAGTTAGCGTGATCGGCTACCCGAACGTCAAATAATGTCAGCATGGTGGCAGCGTGTTTTATATCTATACCAGCATCCCTTTGATTGGTTCCTGGGATCAAACGCCGGGACTTCTAACAGCCTGGCCTCTGATTGATTGACATGCAGTGTGAAAAGGTTGCTAAAGTGTTGGTGTAAATCTGGACTCAAGAGTAATTGGTGAGTTCGATACTGTTGTTACCTGAACTATTGCCGGGTTCGATATCGTAGGTGGCCAGTAACGCCACGCTGACCATGCACGATATCTCCGCTGTGGAACTGTCAGTGACTGACAGTCAAACAGACAGACAGACAGACAGGGGCGGATAACTAAACTCACGAGCTAGTTTGGTTTCTCTCCCCCATCATAACCAGTCTAATCCAGTCTCCCACCAATACATTTCATGTACTTTCAAGACTTTCCATTGACCAAACTTGTTACAAACCACCTATAAATCAAACCATTAAACAAAACCTATTGATCATTGGCATTATTCATTATTATCCTATTTTGGTAAAACGACCAGTGCTTCTATCATGTCTCACTTAGGTATCTCTCCCAATTTGAAACTGCTGTAAGACTGGTGGCGCACTAGCCCAAGTCAGGGTTTATCTAAGGTCTAATAATTATGAGATGTGAACAAATCGTGACCTAGCGCAGTGGCCAGGCTATAACATGTTCGTCTCACGAGTTTGGTCACGCTAAAAGTGTCTTGAGTCAGTAGTCAGAGTGAGAGAGAGAGAGAGAGAGAGAGAGAGAGAGAGAGAGAGAGAAAGAGAGAGAGAAAGAAAGAGAGAGAGAGAGGGGGGGGAGAGAGACTATTGACTCAGTGCGCCCTCAGCCTTATCTAAAATGTTGTTGTAGTTATCGTGGTGATCATTGTTGTTGCTGTTGTAGTTGAAGTTTTTGAACCCCTTTCAACCTCCAAAGCAACAACGTTATTTCTGACAGTGACGGCCCGGTGGTCATTAGCCGATTTCTGACGGTCCTGCTAGTTGGTTGGTGACGTCATGACATGAAGTTTGAGTGAGAACCAAATTAGTTAGTTGGTGCTTCAGGTCGTACTGAAACTCAATATCATGACGTCACCATCCAACAAGTTGGCCGATTTTGAGAGCTCCCGATGTAAGTTTATCTCATCACCAATCGACGGTAACAGGATGTACTTGTATGTGGGTGTACGTATGTATGTACGTTTTTGCACCTGTTTGATTGTTTCTGCACCTTTCGTTACTGTCCAATCCTGCGAATCGGCCTGGCTATAGGTATTAGAACAGCCATCTGCCATTCTCAAGTCCCACTAGCTTCATTCTTCAGAGCCGGGTCAGCCGTAAACAGCTCAGCTTATTGAACTCATTAACAATATAACGTCTGTTTTTTCCCCTTTTACAATCTGAATTTTTAAAACCGTGCCTGGATCTAAATGTGTCCCAAATGTCTGTTGAGCTTTTCAGCAAGAATCTTTTAATCTGTGTTATTTTTGGCTTGGGAATTGAAGCCTTTCTAAATGGTCAGGTCTTTTTTATTCCAAAGTAGAGTAGTTCCCCGGAGTAACATAATAGACGGTCGTAGCTTAATCTGGCCGGGGTTTTGTCAATAGACGTTAATGTTTTTAGTCAAGCAGTTCACTGTGTTAGGTTGAACCATGGCAATCTGGGCCGACTTTAAAAGTTAGAATCTGTGCGGGACCCAATGATTACAATCGTTGCTGTTCTCAGTAAAAACCTACAATGTGGTGCTAGGTGGGTGTTGCAATGTACTGTTATGAGTAGTACTCGACAAGATTACTATAATGCGGGGTCTCTTCAGGCACACAATATAATCGTTGCTGTTCTTTGTAAGACCCGCGGTGCGGTGTTCCGTTATGATGCCACGTGTTGTTGTATATTATACTTGATAGGACTAGATTACCCTAGTGTGCCCCCCCCCCCTTTCCTCCCCATAGGCACACTAATATAATCCTTGCTATTCCTTCTAAAACCTGCGTGTTGTTGTATGTTGCAATGTGTTGTTGGGTATACTAGACAGCCTTGGGTAGCCTAGCGCGGTGCCTAGCGCCATAGGGCCTATGAGGCGGACGTGCCCACACACCATTAAGGCCGCCATACACTTTTGAGATCGGACTTAAGATCCGGTCTTAAGTCCTGGCGCGCAGAGATCGGGTTGAGGCGGACGTGCCCACACACCATTAAGGCCGCCGTACACTTTTGAGATCGGACTTAAGATCCGGTCTTAAGACCTGGCACGCAGAGATCGGGTTGAGACGGACGTGCCCACACACTATTGAGATCAGGACTTCTGATCGGAGTCAGTTGCCGAAATGCCTTCGAAACGTGAAGTTGTGCTTGCCACCATTGTTTGTCTTGTGGTGAAAAAGAAAAAAAAAAAAGCCTCGAAGAATGAGAGAATGGGCAAATCAGTGGCCCTTCGACCGAAAAAAAATACACTTACACGAATCTGTTAGAAGAGTTTAGGCTGTATCCAGCGGATTTTTACAATTATCTGCGTACGGACGCCGAGATTTATCATCAACTGCTTCAAATTGTGAGCCTACTGATTGTGAAGCAAGATATTTTTATGAGACAGGCAATAACACCACACGAACGACTGACGACGACGGTTGCGATATCTCGCCACAGGAAGAAGTTATGAAGACCTTTAAGTTCTTTACATGCATTAGCCCACAGGCTTTGGTTAGAACAATCCCGGAAACATGCAGAGCAAAACAGGGGAGAGGCCCTGCGAGGACACAGCACAAAGCTCTGGCTGTGGGGCATAGAAAAACAACAACAACACACACAATTGGGGGGGGGGGGAGAGAGACTGAGAGACTGAGAGAGAGAGAGAGAGAGAGAGAGATTGAGAGAGACTGAGAGAGAGTGAGAGAGAGACTGAGAGAGAGAGAGAGAGACTGAGAGAGACTGAGAGAGAGAGAGAGAGAGAGAGAGACTGAGAGAGAGAGAGAGAGAGAGAGACTGAGAGACTGAGAGAGAGAGAGAGAGAGAGAGACTGAGAGAGAGAGAGAGAGAGAGAGAGACTGAGAGAGAGACTGAGAGAGAGACTGAGAGAGAGACTGAGAGACTGAGAGAGAGACTGAGAGACTGAGAGAGAGACTGAGAGACTGAGAGAGAGAGAGAGAGAGAGACTGAGAGAGAGACTGAGAGAGAGACTGAGAGAGAGACTGAGAGACTGAGAGAGAGACTGAGAGACTGAGAGAGAGAGAGAGAGAGAGAGACTGAGAGAGAGACTGAGAGAGAGACTGAGAGAGAGACTGAGAGACTGAGAGAGAGACTGAGAGAGAGACTGAGAGAGACTGAGAGAGAGACTGAGAGAGAGACTGAGAGAGAGAGAGAGACTGAGAGACTGAGAGAGAGACTGAGAGATGAGAGAGAGACTGAGAGAGAGACTGAGAGAGAGAGAGAGACTGAGAGACTGAGAGAGAGACTGAGAGACTGAGAGAGAGAGAGAGAGAGAGACTGAGAGAGAGCTGAGAGAGAGACTGAGAGGGAGACTGAGAGAGAGAGAGAGACTGAGAGAGAGACTGAGAGAGAGACTGAGAGAGAGAGAGACTGAGAGAGAGACTGAGAGAGAGACTGAGAGAGAGACTGAGAGAGAGACTGAGAGAGAGAGAGAGAGACTGAGAGAGAGACTGGGAGAGAGACTGAGAGAGAGAGAGAGAGACTGAGAGAGAGACTGAGAGAGAGAGACTGAGAGACTGAGAGAGAGAGAGACTGAGAGAGAGACTGAGAGAGACTGAGAGACTGAGAGAGTGAGAGACTGAGAGAGAGACTGAGAGACTGAGAGAGAGACTGAGAGAGAGAGAGAGAGACTGAGAGAGAGACTGAGGGAGAGACTGAGAGACAGAGAGAGACTGAGAGAGAGAGACTGAGAGAGAGACTGAGAGAGAGAGAGAGACTGAGAGAGAGACTGAGAGAGAGACAGAGACCGAGAGAGAGACTGAGTGAGAGAGAGACTGAGAGACAGACTGAGGGAGAGACTGAGAGACTGAGAGAGAGACTGAGAGAGAGAGAGAGACTGAGAGAGAGACTGAGAGAGAGACTGAGAGACTGAGAGAGAGAGAGAGAGAGAGACAGAGAGAGAGAGAGAGACTGAGAGAGAGACTGAGAGACTCAGAGAGAGAGAGACTGAGAGAGAGACAGAGAGAGACTGAGAGAGAGAGTGACTGAGAGACTGAGAGAGAGACTGAGAGACTGAGAGAGAGACTGAGAGAGAGAGAGACTGAGGGAGAGACTGAGAGACTGAGAGAGAGACTGAGAGAGAGAGAGAGACTGAGAGAGAGACTGAGGGAGAGACTGAGAGAGAGAGAGAGACTGAGAGAGAGACTGAGAGAGAGAGACTGAGAGAGAGACTGAGAGAGAGAGAGAGACTGAGAGAGAGAGAGACTGAGAGATAGAGAGAGACTGAGAGAGAGACTGAGAGAGAGACTGAGAGAGAGACTGAGAGAGAGACTGAGAGAGAGAGAGAGACTGAGAGAGAGACTGAGAGAGAGAGAGAGAGACTGAGAGAGAGACTGAGAGAGAGAGAGAGAGACTGAGAGAGAGAGAGAGGTTTTGGGTAAACATGAAGTATTTGGTATTATTTCGCATTAAAATTCGACGACGAACACCATTCTGAGAGAGAGAGAGACTGAGAGAGAGACTGAGAGAGAGACTGAGAGAGAGAGAGACTGAGAGAGAGACTGAGGGAGAGACTGAGAGACTGAGAGAGAGACTGAGAGAGAGAGAGAGAGACTGAGAGAGAGACTGAGGGAGAGACTGAGAGAGAGAGTGAGAGAGAGACTGAGAGTGAGAGAGAGACTGAGAGAGACTGAGAGAGAGAGAGAGACTGAGAGAGAGACTGAGAGAGAGACTGAGAGAGAGAGAGAGACTGAGAGAGAGACAGAGAGAGACTGAGAGAGAGAGAGAGACTGAGAGAGAGACTGAGAGAGAGAGAGAGAGACTGAGAGAGAGACTGAGAGAGAGAGAGAGAGAGACTGAGAGAGAGAGAGAGGTTTTGGGTAAACATGAAGTATTTGGTATTATTTCGCATTAAAATTCGGCGACGAACACGATTCTGAAGTCAAAATTCCAATTATTTTGAGTTTGACAACCCAAGATTTTGAGCCCCCACTGGGCTGATCTGCGGACTGAGGCGAAAATATCAAGCGCTGTGTCAGTCCGCGATAAATCTCAATGAGATTTCGCCATACACGTTGAGATCTATCCTAATATCGGTATTTAAGTCCGATCTGAAAAGTGTATGGCGGTCTCTAGCCTTGAACCGCTCCTGATTGCAATATCTCTCACATCTAATTGACATATGCCCCCATTGTAACCACGGTAGCGCTGCGACTTCCATGCTTTCATGTTTCCTATCTCTTGGTAAACTGTAAATTGTCCCTGCCTGAATTCATCCTATTTATTGTCAAAGTTTACCCATTCTGTACACAATCGTGAGCGCCTGGATGAGCGCCACGTGAATGCTCCCGCCTGCAAGGGGATTGGAAGTTTGCACCGAGGTGGCAGCAACTTCAAAAGGTTCCGAGAGCAAGCATCAAAATACTGATTCATTTCTTTGGTTAAAATGTGGCAAATTGAGACAGGTGGCGGAGGGGGGGGGAGCAAGAGAGGGAGCGAGAGAGAGACAGATAGAGAGAGACAGACAGACAGACAGAGAGAGCAGTCCCACCTAGATACACAATGAATAAAATGCTAAAAGAATAAAAACGAACATAACTGCATTAAGTTCCGGCCACTAAGGACCATCCACCAGTTATCCGGCTAAAACAAATGACCAAAAAAAATGTGGAAAATTAAAATAATGTTTAAAAAAATGCTAAACTGGATCAATCAATGTGTGGAAATCGGCTAGGGGGTCAGCCCTTCCTCAACAGGTGGACGATTCATTAGAGTCAGTTTGTCACAAGGCATAATTATAATTAGCTCTCTGAATAAAATTATTTATTTTTACTGAGTGTCAGATGACAGACAATTGATAACTGAACATTAATTAGAAACGACCGGTCAACCGTCCTCATGTCATAAAAACTCAGAATTTAAACAAAATAATTATACACTTTGACAAACTTGGACAATAAAAATTGGCACAAACACAGATCACTTGTGTTTAGTGATAGCAAAGGTGTGACCCCATTAATAACCGTTTACTTGACCACAAAGGGCAGCCCAACCCTCATACAAAATGGATGGATGCAGAAATCACAGCAGGGGTTAATGGGTGGATAAGCACTTTATTGAACTCATCAGTGCTTTGCGGTCTTCGTTGGTCATTAGTAATGGTTGGACTCTCATGTATAATAGATGCGATACTTGCATTACAGTTCGGGTGAAGGTCATAGCACTGGCAGCAATTACAGTTATGTTATCCTTTATCCCAATCTATCGACAAGGTCGCTATACCTAATGAACTGAGGTACAGAATTCAATCATTTTGTGGCAATAGTAGAGTAATTCCACGACAACCTGATTTGAAAGCAGTTGGATTCACCGCCAATTTCCATGTGTAAATTCGCGTTTTTGGTTATTCTTTTTTTTTTTTTTTCAAGGTTTTTGAAGTTTCATTTTTCAGTTTTCAAGGCTACAGAATCGCGATTTAAGTTCCCGTTTGTTCTGTCTTCATTTCCTGAAAAAAAACAAAAAAAACTGGAGATCTTTTAGTATGTAGAAGAGGCATAATAAATGAACACCTTGACACTTGTTTGTGATGCGTTGTGGCATTTATCAAGCTGTTTCGCAGTTCCTAGATATTCTATCTCCTCTTTCAAACACTAAAGCCGGAAACGTTTAACGTCGAATTTCTCAGCTGCCCAAAAAAGTGGAGTTGGAACAGGCAAGAACTAATGTCGCCAAATGTACCAGAGAAAGAACAAGAGACTAGTATCACTTTGTTCAAACTTTTGCGACCACATTTATCATGGAATTATCTCAACCTTCAAGCTAGGTGTGGTCATGCGTACTACGTGTATTAAGGAAAGACAGGCGAGTGACCTCCTGATTGGTGATGTTGTTTTCTACAAATATTTGCTTGTTCGGCCAAGCATGAATTGTGGGAAGAGATCAGAAATAATAATTGTTTCATGTCTCATGAAAGTGCAATGATGTGACATCACGTTATCACACTTTTCCACAATATTTATCTATAGGCCTATCTATATCTGTATAATACTATATCATTTTGATGTACACGTTTGTGTTTTCTTTAACGAAGTGGTTATTTTCAAGGCATGCCTTGGAACTAACGCCAGCATTATTTTCAAGGCATGTTTCATTGACCAATCTGAAGCTGTTTCAGTATTTCTAAACGTGGAGCCTTAGACTGTGCATTGTCATACTGATATGTAACGACGTGAGGGTCTAGTCAGTTTGTATCATCGAGGCCGTAGGCCGATGTTCGTCTGGGTAGTAGTCAGATTGACATATCAGGGAAAGCCGCCGGGGTAGCTATGTATTGTTTATTGGACTCAAGGTATGCCTTGGAACTAACGCCAGCGTTATTTTCAAGGCATGTTTCATTGACCAATCAGAAGCTGTTAAGGTATGCCTTGAAAATAACGCTAGAGTTAGTTTCAAGGTATGCCTTGTAAATAACGCCTTGCTTTATTTAAACAAAATGAGTTGCAGGATTGCGTAAGTCATTATACGAAGAATCAGAAACAGGTTTTGTTACTATTGGAACAGTCAAATAATACCTACAAAATGCCCTATAACATTTCAAAATATCAAGGGCTTACCATGGACAGTCAACAGTTGAATGATCGTGCTCTTGTAACTGGGGGTGAGGGGGGGGGTGGTCAGGGGCGATGCTTCCTCGTAATCAAATAATCAGTGATTACCCTTCGAATATTAATTCTAGAATTACTGCGCTTTCCAGATCGAGGGCAACTCCAAGTCCATTTAGTCAGTTCAGCATTCAGTTCTACCTCGCTATTTGCCTTTGTTACCATAGTCCAACACCCCTCACCGAAAAGCATCTTTATAGGGACCTATACCTTATGAACTGGTCCATAATCAGTGATTAACAAATGTCACGATTAACGTTGATGACCTTGTACGCCACGAGTATAGAGGGGGTAAACTTAGTAGGGGAGAAGGGGAGTTTTAAGTTGTTGACTAGCATGAAAGATTACTATCACGAGGAAGGTCGGTGGCCTTGTGCGCCACGAGTCTAGGGGGGTGAGCTTAGCAGGGGAAAACACGGTTTTTAATATTGTTGGCGAGCGTGAATAGATACACACGACTCGCTTTAAACTAGTCGCGTGTGCAAAGACCTCGGGAGTATAAGTAGAGGAGAAGCTCGACACACGTGGTTCCCAAAGTTATTCATTCCTAAAGGAAGACGCAGAATTTATCGGTCCGGGCGACAAGTGGAAGGTCGTGCCAGTGGGGACCAGAAGTGTTAGGTGTGTGAGGGATCCATGATGTTCACATGTATTTCCCAATAAGAAGAATTTATCGGTCCGGGCGACAAGTGGAAGGTCGTGCCATGGGGACCAGAAGTTGAGGAGTCCTGATGATAGGACGGGAACCCTTCAGGAGCTCGTGATTTGCGATGGCGGGTGTGAACCGTCGATGTGCTGTGTGGTTGCAGAAGAAGAAGAGTGCTGAGGACGGGATGATAACCCCTCAAGGAGCTAGTAATCTACGATGGCGGGTGTGAACTGTGTGTTCTTATTTGTGAGAAGCCAGGGGCGTCTGTTTCCCCTTTTATCGTCGAAGTTAGAGATCTAGAAAGGATCGTGTGAACTCTGGAGACGTGAAACTGCATCAACGAGGAGGGCAGCTGTTGACAGAGACTATTAAGTATACGTAGTTAAGTTTATGGACAGAGGGATTAGATCTAGATGTGAAACGGGGAATAGATAATAGCCATGATCCCCAAGAGTACATTTGAAGTATCTCTGTTTTTGTGATTATGTATGTGATTATCATGAGTTGAATGTTTTGACATAAGTTTTGTCATGCAATTATAATTAAATATCGTTTAATTTAAATCTCACTCCATGTGTCCGTTGATCGCTGGTCTGCTTGCTTGGCTTGTTAGCTGGGTTTGAAAGGTAAATAAGTTAGGTACTCATCACACACGTGGTCGTGACCATCTTCACGCAGGTGATCGTGACAATTGGGGGCTCGTCCGGGATCTAAACTGTTAGGACACAAACGAGTGTTTCCACGTTGTATAAATATTTTTGTAAGTCAGACCAGCGGCCATGGAGATAAATACCTTTCTAACGTCACCGAGACCGGAGGATTTGTTAACCTTCAGGAAACCGGAGTTATTGACGATTAGTAAGAGATTAGGACTCGATTATGTAAAAGCCAACTTAAGAAAAGCAGAAATATCGAGATATATTGCGGAGTATTATGTGGATGATCATGTGTTCGAAGAAAACGACCTAGCTCAGTTTGAAACTATGGCATCAGTAACTGAAGTTAATATTGAGTTACAGAAAGAGAAGATGCGGATCGAGCTAGAGCAGAAAAAGCTAGAACACGAGGCACGGGAGAAAGATAAAGAAAGACAGGCGCAAGAAAAAGAAAAAGAAAAAGATAGACAGGCGCAAGAAAAAGAAAAAGAAAAAGATAGACAGGCGCAAGAAAAAGAAAAAGAAAGAGATAGACAGGCGCAAGAAAAAGAAAGAGATAGACAGGCGCAAGAAAAAGAAAGAGATAGACAGGCGCAAGAAAAAGAAAGAGATAGACAGGCGCAAGAAAAAGAAAGAGATAGACAGGCGCAAGAAAAAGAAAGAGATAGACAGGCGCAAGAAAAAGAAAGAGATAGACAGGCGCAAGAAAAAGAAAGAGATAGACAGGCGCAAGAAAAAGAAAGAGATAGACAGGCGCAAGAAAAAGAAAGAGATAGACAGGCGCAAGAAAAAGAAAGAGATAGACAGGCGCAAGAAAAAGAAAGAGATAGACAGGCGCAAGAAAAAGAAAGAGATAGACAGGCGCAAGAAAAAGAAAGAGATAGACAGGCGCAAGAAAAAGAAAGAGATAGACAGGCGCAAGAAAAAGAAAGAGATAGACAGGCGCAAGAAAAAGATAAAGATAGACAGGCGCAAGAAAAAGAAAAAGAAAGAGATAGACAGGCGCAAGAAAAAGAAAGAGATAGACAGGCGCAAGAAAAAGAAAAAGAAAGAGATAGACAGGCGCAAGAAAAAGAAAGAGATAGACAGGCGCAAGAAAAAGAAAAAGAAAGAGATAGACAGGCGCAAGAAAAAGAAAAAGAACGAGAAAGACAGCATGAGCTAGAAAAAGCCAGTTGGGTGTTACTAGTAGATCACATGAACCTAGTTTTCTAGCGAGTAGAGAAGTAAGATTGGTTCCCCCCTTTAATGAGAGGGAAGTGGATAAATAATTCCAACATTTTGAGAAGGTGGCCCTTAGTCTGAATTGGCCCAAACAACATTGGCCATTAATGTTACAGAGTGTAATAAGGGGTAAAGCACAACAGACCTTTTCGGCCCTTTCCATGGAAGACGCGGGGGATTATGACCGTGTGAAGGACGCAATATTAAAAGCGTATGAATTAGTGCCTGAAGCATATCGGCAAAAGTTCCGATATTATAAAAAAATTGACAGTCAAACCTATATTGAGTTTGCTCATGAAAAAGAGGTATTTTTTGAGAGATGGTGTTCCTCGATGGAAGTATGTAAAGATTATGAAAAGCTTAAACAGCTTATATTACTAGAGGATTTCAAAATGGGAATCCGTGATGAGGTAAAGACGTACCTCAATGAGAAAGAGACAAAGACGTTGCAAGATGCCTCAAAACTGGCTGATGAGTTTGCATTAACTCATAAAAGTAGATTTGGACTTAGTAGACCTGGTAGAGTTCCGGATAGGAGGTCCGTAAATGATACTGCTGGCGATCCGAGGGGAGTCAAGATTGAATTCCCGCGGAGATCCAGTAGTTTCGATGGGAGAAGACCTGGTCCTAGTGGGAAAGATTATCATTTCCAGAGAAGAGATTGGAGGAACGAGGGATCAAGATGTAATAACTGCGGGAGATTAGGCCATAGAAGCTGGGATTGTCGTGCTCTTGGAAAAAAGAAGACTGGCCCTATAGCTTTTGTGGGAAGACCGAAAGTTATAAACGCTCCACAGCCTCGTAACCCAGTGAAGTTAGAGACCATAAGGGAAGAGTTTCTGCCATTTGTGTCAGAGGGTCTAGTGTCCCTTGGGGAAAATTCCACCCCCATACCATTAAAAATATTGCGGGATACTGGATGTTCCCAGTCCCTCCTGTTAGATAATGTTCTAGATTTTAATGATGATTCAAATACTGGAGAAGTTAGTCTTATACAGGGTATAGAGGGAGTCTTTAGCTCTGTACCTTTGCATAAAATTTATTTGAAGTCAGACTTTATAACAGGTCGAGTGGTAGTTGGACTTAAGTCTGGTTTGCCAATAGAGGGAGTATCTCTATTGTTAGGAAATGATCTTGCCGGTGCTAGGAAAATACCTACTGTACAGTTGACTTCAAAACCTAGTACTGATGACGAAAGTGAAGATACAAATATATATCCTTCATGTGCGGTGACTCGAGCTATGGCTAAAAAGGAAGAGCAGTCAAACGACAGTGAAGAGATTTGTAAAGAAGATAGGTCGACGGAATCCAGTGTAAATAATTCTTGTGATCTTTCTAATACTTTTCTAGGATCCATATTACATGAAGATGTCAGTCATTCCGATGTTATGCGGAAAGATAAGAATTTATCATATGATAGAGACCAGTTAATTAAAGAACAAGGCTTAGATCCTAGCTTACAGCCATTGCAGGATAAAGTTCTGAGCGACGAAGAACTTAATAAAGTACCAAAAGGGTACTTCATAAAAGATGGAGTACTTATGAGAAAATGGAGACCCATTGATGTCCGCGCAACGGAAGAGTGGGCGGTTGTTTATCAAGTTGTGGTTCCGAAACCATATAGGCACGAGATACTTGCCATGGCCCATAATTTACCTCTGGGTGGCCATTTGGGTATAAGGAAAACAAATGATAGGATAATGAGACATTTTTTTTGGCCAGGAATTAACAAGGATGTGGCTTATTTTTGTAATGCATGTCACACATGTCAGATAGTGGGAAAACAAAATGCTGGAAAAAGAATGGCCCCTTTACAGCCAATTCCAATTTGTGGGGAGCCCTTTTCTAAGGTTATCGTTGATTGCGTTGGTCCTTTGCCAAAGACCAGCTCAGGAAATCAATATTTATTAACCATAATGTGTACATCCACTAGATTTCCTGAGGCGATTCCTCTTAGAAATATTAAGACACAGAGTATTGTGAAAGCTCTAGTAAAGTTTTTTACTTTATTTGGATTGCCCAAAGAAATACAGTCTGATCAGGGCAGTAACTTTATGTCGAGACTGTTTAAACAAGTTATTGGTGAACAGGGGACAAGACAAATTAAGTCGTCTGCGTACCACCCAGAATCTCAAGGAGCTTTAGAGAGATTCCATGCTACTTTAAAGAATATGATGAGAACATATTGCTATGATAGCGAGAAAAATTGGGACGAAGGAATACATTTGCTGTTGTTTGCAGCTAGAGAGTCAGTTCAAGAATCACTAGGATTTAGTCCTTTTGAGTTAGTGTTTGGACATAATGTTCGTGGGCCGTTGGCTCTGTTGAAAGAAAAATGGATCGGTGATGATCCTTAAATGAATGTATTAGATTATGTGCAGAAGTTTAGAGATAGGCTGCATAAGGCTTGTGAATTAGCAAAAGAGAATTTGGGATGTGCCCAAGAAAAAATGAAATTTTGGTATGACAGGAAGGCCAGGACAAGAAGTTTTAAACCTGGAGATAAGGTCCTTGTTTTATTTCCCCTGGAGTCAGATCCTCTCCAGGCTAGATTTTATGGACCCTGTGAAATTGAGACAAAAATTAATGATCTCAATTATATTATAAAAACTCCAGATAGGAGAAAGAGTACACAGTTGTGTCATATTAATATGTTGAAAATGTATCATGAAAAGCCAGTTGAGATTGTTGCTGTAGTGAATGAAGTAGATAATGATATTGAGTCACAAGAAGAGACTCAAGATGTACATCTCAGACATGATGTGATATCCCCTAAGTTGTCAGATTCTGAGATTTTACAGAATATGGATGGGAAATTACATTATGTGAAATTGCGTCCAAGAGAGCGGTTGAAAGATTTGGTGTGAGATATCCAGATTTATTTTCTAATGTTGCAGGAATATGATTTACATATTGTTCATGTAAAAGGGAGAGAGAAAGTGATGGCTGATTGCCTTTCCAGATGTCATTGGTGTTATGTATTTGGATTTTGTTTACCCTCATTTGAATGAAGTTTTGTTGAAATGAATTTCTTGTAAAAAATTTTGCTCTAGGCATCAAAATTTTGTTTTGTGGGAAGGAGGTGTCACGATTAAGGTTGATGACCTTGTACGCCAGGAGTATAGAGGGGGTAAACTTAGTAGGGGAGAAGGGGAGTTTTTAAGTTGTTGACTAGCATGAAAGATTACTATCACGAGGAAGGTCGGTGGCCTTGTGCGCCACGAGTCTAGGGGGGTGAGCTTAGCAGGGGAAAACACGGTTTTTAACATTGTTGACGAGCGTGAATAGATACACACGACTCGCTTTAAACTAGTCGCGTGTGCAAAGACCTCGGGAGTATAAGTAGAGGAGAAGCTCGACACACGTGGTTCCCAAAGTTATTCATTCCTAAAGGAAGACGCAGAATTTATCGGTCCGGGCGACAAGTGGAAGGTCGTGCCAGTGGGGACCAGAAGTGTTAGGCGTGTGAGGGATCCATGATGTTCACATGTATTTCCCAATAAGAAGAATTTATCGGTCCGGGCGACAAGTGGAAGGTCGTGCCATGGGGACCAGAAGTTGAGGAGTCCTGATGATAGGACGGGAACCCTTCAGGAGCTCGTGATTTGCGATGGCGGGTGTGAACCGTCGATGTGCTGTGTGGTTGCAGAAGTTGAAGAGTGCTGAGGACGGGATGATAACCCCTCAAAGAGCTAGTAATCTACGGTGGCGGGTGTGAACTGTGTGTTCTTATTTGTGTGAAGCCAGGGGCGTCTGTTTCCCCTTTTATCGTCGAAGTTAGAGATCTAGAAAGGATCGTGTGAACTCTGGAGACGTGAAACTGCATCAACGAGGAGGGCAGCTGTTGACAGAGACTATTAAGTATACGTAGTTAAGTTTATGGACAGAGGGATTAGATCTAGATGTGAAACGGGGAATAGAGAATAGCCATGATCCCCAAGAGTAAATTTCAAGTATCTGTTTTTGTGATTATGTATGTGATTATCATGAGTTGAATGTTTTGACATAAGTTTTGTCATGCAATTATAATTAAATATCGTTTAATTTAAATCTCACTCCATGTGTCCGTTGATCGCTGGTCTGCTTGCTTGGCTTGTTAGCTGGGTTTGAAAGGTAAATAAGTTAGGTACTCATCACACACGTGGTCGTGACCATCTTCACGCACGTGATCGTGACACAAAGACAAAGAGGACTTGACTACACCCAGAAGCTAGCTTGAGCATAGCCTGTATTCGTCGTCGCGGCCCCGTAGACAGCAGAATAGTGGGGATAAAAATAGTCTTATAATCAAAGTTTGACCTGATTTCACCTAGATTTATGCATGTTTTTCACTATGCGGTAGTCTTCATCCTAATCGAAAGGTACGGAGTAGAGTGAAAGAGTTTGTGTGGATTTTTTTGTTTGTTTGAGGTAATCTAAGAATAATTTACTCTATGCACAGCAAGAGCTATCAAAGCATAATAATAGAGTCTAGATCTAGACAACTGTGGTCAAAATTAGTCGAACGTATCAAGAACATCACTTCTCTTGATAGGTCGAGCAAACCTAGACCGCAACGGTAGAAATAGCCACTTCTCCGAGATCACTGCACATCGTTGTGTCACAGAGATGCCAGTTAAGCACTTTCTGCCACTTGATATTAATGGGTCCTATTCGAGAAACTTTATGAGATGGTAGAATAACAAAATGTCTGGCTATGAATATGACAATGAAAACTTGTTGTTCATATTATATTTTAAAAGATGGATGAAAAATATGCGTTTATAAGTCTGTTAGTATGAATGAATGGTGTTTTCAGATTAGTTTGGCTAGTAAATTGCTGCATTCCTGTCCTGTTGACAAGAATAGTCCGCTCCTTAAATTTTGCAGTGCCTAGCACCTGTTTCATTGTTTTAGTCGCTGCATTTATAATTTAATTTGTAAATATGATGTAGCGATACGTCCTATTATGAGGATCTCTAGCTTAAATTCTGATTACCCTCTGCAGAGGGCTACGCTTCGCCCCTGGGGGGAGTGGTGTGTGGTGGTGGAGAGGGGAAGGGTTGAAGCTTAGCGTATGAAACGTCTACATAGGAGAAAGGGGGGGGGGGGGTTATTAAAAAAATCGCCAAAATCCAGGATAGGTACTTTATGCGGATTGTCCTTATTGTAGGTGTAAGGAAAGCATTAGCTATTAAGAAGAAGTCTCAAACATTTTTCATCAGCAGCGGTCGGTGAAAAAAAAAAAAATTCAAAATGTAACTCTCAATCCCTCTTTTTCATTCTCTTTTCCCCTCGCTATCTCTCTCATTCTCACTCTTTATTTCTTCTCGCTTCCTCCATCGCTCCTCTTTCTGCCCCCCATCTCTGCTCTCTCTCTCTCTCTCTCTCTCTTCCCATCCCTAAGTCACTCTCCCCTCTTCACTTTCACCGTCTCTCTCTCTCTCTCTCTCTCTCTCGCTCTCCCTTTCGTTACTTATCTCTGCGTCCCCACAACACCTACAGCTCCGATTGTTATCTCCGCCTCTGAACACAGCCCAATCGTCTACTCTTCCACCGCCTCTCTCCCTCTCTTTCGCTACTTATCTCTGCACCACCACAACACCCGTAACTCCGATTACAATCTCCGCCTCTGAGCAGACCCAAAGCGATTCGCCCCGAAAGGTAATGGGCCATCTAAACCAGTGACATATAAGTTGCCCAGATATAATTTAAACCGTGGAAAAGCAACCATAGACATGTCTGGCTTGATTGAAAATGAAATTTTTAGAAGAAAGTTCAGCTGATTGTTCCCTCCAATTTTTAGAAGTCAACGTGCACAAAAATCTCATGTAGTCCAATTTTTGTTCCTGGGACAAAAGTGTGTTTTACTTAAATGTTAACAGAACCGGTTAACTATGAGATTATTTTCAATAAGTAGAATCATTGACTACTCTTTTGGTTTTGGGTGTCTAACCTTTTGTGCACACATTGATTTTCTTTGTGCGCTAGTTACAAAATGTGTGTGCTACGCTATTAAGTAGATGAAACAGATAAAAGAAGTCTGATGCATCAATATAATATTGTGCAACAAAAACATTCGTGTGCACACTTCACTCACAGCACACACAACTAGAAAACTGCTCATTTGTGAGACGAAACGCCTTCCTTGTGTTGAGTGAGAAGATAACTATGTAGACGGACAGGAAAACGTTCCAAGACATTCAAATAACCGGATATAAAACGTAATGAGAACATTCACCAATTCAGGTTTCCCAACGTCGGCGGTGAAAGGTTTAATCACCAGTAATGGTAAGAAAATAGGAAGGAACCATTTTGTTGCAATAATCAAGGGAAACACAAATAATCATTATGTTGTAATATTCAAGGTAGGTCAATTGATTTTGTACTTATTCATTTTTCTTTTTGTAAAAAACTAAATATTAATTTAGAATTTATGCATCAGGTACGAAAAACTGAAATCCGAACTTGTATTGAACATGCTTTTGAATGGTGGGATGGACATTCAACAGTCAGTGGACATGAAGCAAGTGGTTAAATAGTTTACCTTTACGCGGAAGTACAAACACCAACGAAAGTCCGACAAGTGTTTCCTTTTTTTACATTGTTCAGGTAAATTAATTTCCGTTTGATTCTTTCTGAAATGCCAGCTGTAACTTTTTATAATGGTATTTAAATATTTTTTAGAAGTATTTCATTACTCGGTACGAAAGTATGAAAGGAGTTTATTAAGCAGTGTGAGTGGTGACGAGGAGAAAAAGGGACAACTGGAGTGAAGATTCTGTTGTCTGTGTTATCTGATCAAAATACAACACATTTCATGGTCATGCACAACTTGAAATTTCTGTGTTAATGCATTCCACTTAGCCTTGAGTTTGGAATGGCCAGCCTGAACCAGTGTTATTGTCGCGATGTGGGTTAAGGGGAAAATTCGATTTACACTCTTACGAGGTTCGCTCCCACAATCGACGAACACACAAAGAAAATACTTTCATTCTAAAAACTAAATAAATCAATAGATTTGAATTTCGGCAGAACTGTAGGCCAGTTTAATTACAGTATGTGACAATGATGGATATAAATATAAATATTAATTCAAAGGCAACTGAATTTCTAACTAAGCTGTGGAACTAAAAACTTTCTATAATACTGGTAACTTAATCTCATTATTTGCAGCTCATATGAAGCTTAAATACCAAAAAAGGATCCGCGCACGTGGCGACGGAAAATACAATTTAAATTCTATTATTTCTTATTTCCAATGAGACATGTTATAATATTAAAGTTCCTCAGTACACGCCATGGAGAATCCCAATCACACGTGCTTGTACAATAGTGCGTTGTCTGGCGGTAGCTCTTCAACAGTCTTCAAAGTAGCTGGAACGTTTCAATTGCATTATGACAATTAGTAATTGACTCTCACCATGCGGCCCTCACTAAGAGTGAAAGCGCTGGATATCATCGCTGTGGGTTCATATATCAAACCAAGTGGGCTTAGGCCCTGGAGCTTCAATGGATCAACGTTCCTCATAACATGGACTGCTTAACTGCGTCTCTATGTCTCTCATCTGGCTGAGGACTATCGCCGTCCACTTCGCAGATGGAAATGTCTACATGTGGCAACTATCTAAGTTCTGTACGTGTTTAAATACTAAAGTCACATCTGCAACCTTCCGTCCAGATTCATACATCTGATTGGTGCAGCCACGCGGGCTCAGCCTGCAGTATTAATTTATTCTAGTCACGGCCTTGCGCCAAAATCAAGGTCAATTTACCTAAACCATAAAATTTAAAATGTGAAAAATAATTACTAAAATCTTTAAACTTCGTGCTTCTACTCCTATGCACGAATTTCTGAACGCCAACTAAGCGTCAAAATAAAACTACCCTTACTCGCCCCTTCTCTGTGTTAATCAAAATCACGGGGTCGAGAACTGCTCTGTCATTCCTAGTTATACATTTAGTCTGTCTCGCCCCACCTTCTCTCCATCTATAAGAAAAAAGTGTTTCAAAACAAACTGTTCACGAGAACAGCTCAAGGACAAATTACGCTGGTTATAATTAACAAGATCGTAAAAATTAACTCACTGAAGTCGTGACCTAGCACGGCATTTATAATACTAATCTGTTCCTGACAGTCATCTTTTACCCTTCTGCAAAGTTCTATCGGCCATGCCATCCCGCCACTCACACAGGGGAGACAACTGACAATAATCACATTTCCAGCAATCTTCAATCTCTACTGCAGTTGTCTCTCTTTCTTCTCGCACAATAATATCCACACTGCTTGGTAAACTCCTTTCGTACTTTCGTGCCGAGTAATGTAATACTTTTTAAAAACATTTAAATACCATTGTAAAAAATCACAGCTGGCATTTCAGAAAGAATCAAACGCAAACTAATTTACCTGCACAAAGTAAAAAAAGGAAGGATGTATCGGACTTTCGTTGGTGTTTGCACTTCCACAATCATAAAGATACGCTCTTGTAAACTATTTAACCTCTTGCTTCATATCCACTGACTGTTGAATGTCCATCCCACCATTCAAAAGCATGTTCAATAAATGTTCGGATTTCACAATTTATCGTACCTGATGCATAAATTCTAAAATTAATCATATTTATTTTTTTACAAAAAGAAAACTGAATAAGTACAAAATCAATTGACCTACCTTGAAAATTACAACACAATGATTATTTGTGTTTCCCTTGATTATTGCAACAAAATGGTTCCTTCCTATTTTCTTACCATTACTGGTGATTAAACCTTTCACCGCCGGCGTTGGGTAAACCTGAATTTGTGAATTTTCTCTTTACGCTTTATATCCGGTTATTTGAATGACTTGGAAAGTTTTCCTGTCCGTCTATATATAATTATCTCCTCACTCTCAACACAAGGAAGGCGTTTCGTCTCACAAATGAGCAGTTTTCTAGTTGTGTGTGCTGTGAGTGAAGTGTGCACACGAATGTCTTTGTTGCATAATATTATATTTATACATAAAACTTTTTAAAATCTATTTTATCTACTGTGAGAGGATGAACGATTTTCTATTTTCAATATGTGCTTTCATGGTAACGCTAGTGCGTGAGTAAGGGACAGCCACTCATAGTAGTTTATGGACACTTGGCCGAGTACCATTAATTGGATTATTTCCCTTGTAATACTAGCGCGGGACCCGTTATTCACATCACGGTGAACAGCGCGCATTTTGATTGGTCAGTTGGAAATGTTGACCACCGGGCTTCCAACTCTTATATCATGGCTTTAAGTTTCTTACAACTCGCTCCTTCGTTGTTATCCACCGACAGAAAGACGGGAACCCGAATTCATTGTTGAGAGTAGGCAATACCCTATCGGTACAAAATAGGTACTCATGATAACGTTTGTTATCAATGGAGATACGTCGTATTAATGGACGAAAGTATCCCGCACAAATTTGTCCAATGTTGTTAGTCCTGAAGCTTTGAAAATTTATATTAAAACTATTACCGGGTTTCTGGTATAAGTAGTCAGTTAGAATTTTAGCAGCAAGTTTCTACTTTTTAATGGTACCAATTTGGTTGTACTTTGATGCACAGGTCCTATTGAAATAATTAATAAGAGGGTCTCGGATTTAAAGTAAACCACGAGTTAGACGCATGTTATCCCCGATAATTCCAACCTGGGTCAAATTTATTCAATTATTGCTGGAGGGGACCATAGAGTAATTTCTGCAGTTTACTGGGATACCTAATTGACTTTTGTGTGCACCCTTTTAACCGTACTGTAAATTCGATTGTGTTAGGACCCTAACCGGTTATGTTGTTCGGCTGGACTCAGTGTCCGAGCCTTTCACTTGTCCAACACTGGACTACGTAATAGCCCTCTCGGACGTCCGCGCTGGCTCATAAAGATGATGCCAGTTCGAGTGGTCAGTAGACTCCATCAAAGACGCCGCAACAATAGGAAGCACAAGTGGACCTTGCAGTACAATAGACCGGCGGCGGCCTGCCGTGGCGCGCCTCGCCCAAAACATGGCCTAGTCCAGTTGCGCCAGTAGCAGAGAGACTTTGGGTAAGTTGGAGACTATTATATTAGAAGTGACTTTAATTTGCGCACCCCCCCCCCCTTTCGGGTATGCCGCGTAGAGAATGCTGATCTACAGAGACTATTATGAGTCCGGCTCAACGGTAATTGCCATTGTCATTAGACGTGTAAGATGCGCGGTGCAGTGCAGTGTCTTGATATTGTGACTTTATTGTCAAAGTTAACGTTTGCGGTGCTAGATGATAATGATGGCTCGCTAACCAAGCTATCACGATTTGCTTGTGTGCATATATATATAGTGTATGTGTAGCATTGCCTTGTTGTGGTAGGCAGTGAGGATTTCCTGACATGTTAATGTGGACGGCTTATGTTATAGCGAGCGGCACTATACACTTGATTCTATTACGGGTATTTGTGTACCTTGCCAGTACCACTATGCTATAGAGAGCAGTGTGATTGTGATTGCGTGTTTAGTGTTTAAGATGTGTAATTAATTACATGTATTGGAGATGTATAATATTAGTTGGGCCTCACATGGGTGAGCCCCAGGATTGTTCTATGTGCGGCGGTGGATGAACAATGTTTCAGTGAGTTTACACATGTTGCAATGAGTCTCGCCGACATATATATATATATATATCATGCGCATGTATTATAGTTATCCAGATGTATTTAATATGCTTCTATGAGTTTCGTAAGTGTGTGAGGGACAGTTTCATTTTAAGGAATGTACACACTACTTTATGAATAGTGCAGTGGTGTGTCATGCGCATGTTGTTGTTAGCCTGGCGGCATAGCTCCGCGGCTAAGGTCAAAGGGCATGACCCTTCAGTATCGATTGGGAAGGGAAGTAACCAATACAATAGCCCTGGGGCGGGTTAGTACTAATAATGGGAGTGGGCCTATGAGGATGGCCTGCATTGGGATGCAGCGTCTGTGTTATGGACGGTCAGTGGGCCATGTTGGCCACTGCGTTATTAAATGGAATGGCCACTCTGGATGTGCTGTACACCGGCTCAGTGGAGCGAAACTATTGTGTTCTTGCCCCTTCATTTGTTATGTCCTTCATACTTTGATTAGTACATTAGTTTATGTTGCCAGTGTACTAGGAAACTCCTTGTGTATATGATATAGCCACTTGTAGTTGTTATTCATTAACCTTAGCTCTATTTTATTCCATGCATACATATCCAGTTGGTTATTGCTTAAATTCTATATTATGTTGTTGTTGTTTGATTTAATACTTAATACTATTACTATGTATGTCCACCATTGATTGCCTGATTAATGTTGTCATTATATCCTAATCATATTTTTGTCTTTTTCTCTTGTTCCAGCTTATGGCTGGTTGGGCTTTTTTTGCTTGGTAGGGTTCTCCTATGCCTTTTTGGTTTGGTAGTGATACCTTTGTTAGGCTTTTTGAATAAATAAGATTGCCAGCAGAACCCTGTGTTCGTTAATCCTGTGTATCCTTAAGGGAGTTACTATTGAACCCACGCAGTAACCACATTAGCCACTCGTAGTTCATCCAACACTACCTCCTAGCGTAAGCACACACATTTTGTAACTAGTGCACACAGAAAATCAATGTGTACACAAAAGGTTAGAGACCTAAACCAAAACAATAATTAATTATTCTACTTACTGAAAATAATCTCATAGTTAACAGTTTCTGTTAACATTTAAGTAAAACACACTTTTGTCTCAGGAACAAAAATTGGGACTACATGAGATTTTTGTGCACGCTGACTTGTGAAATTGGAGGGAACAGTCAACTGAATTTTTTTCTAAAAATGTTTCTTTTATCTTTCATTTTCAATCAAGCCAGACATGTCTATGGTTGCTTTTCCACGGTTTAACTTATATCTGGGCAACTTATATGTCACTGGTTTAGATGGCCCATTACCTTCCGGGGCCAGTCGCTTAGGGTCTGCTCAAAGGCGGAGATTGTAATCGGAGTTACGAGTATTGTGGGTGTGCAGAGATAAGTAGCGAAAGAGAGGGAGGGAGGCGGTGGAAGAGTATGTGATTGTCATGGGGGGGGGGGGGGGGGTGAACACCTGGGAAGTACCTATCCTGGATTTCTGCGATTTTTTTAACCTGCCCCCCCACCCCTCCACTTTTCTTCTTTGCAAAGTGCTCGCCTCTCATGCCGAGGGTAACGGGTTCGATCCACGGTCGGTGTAGGCATGTTTCTAATGTTTTGATGGAAACAATTCTTGACCCTGATCCTATGGTAGGTAGGAGGGAGCACCTAGACTTCTCGGATGACGGTGAACAATTCTGAGGGCCAGTGTGCAAGGCAGAATCCCCCACACTGACATAAGCAAACAAACAAAATTAAAAGACGTAATGGAATTCATACTACAACAAAAGTGGAATTGGACCGGACACTTAGGGAGGAAGAAGGTGTCACAAATCCCAGACTGGGAGATGTAATAATTATAACAAGACAACAATCACGAACGAACAAGTATAACACTTAACAGAACAACCCATCAGACTCACACATTTATTATACATAAAGATACAGATAAAAGTGCAATTACATACACTATATTATTGAATTTACTACCGTCCAACGGCCTTATTCCCACATGCACTCTTCCTCGGGTCCACAACCCGGTAGTTACTTTCTAAAGACACTTCGGCCTCAGCCTCTCCTCTCAGGGTCTTAATAGCACATTAATATTTCACTGGCACCGCAGTCTCTCAATAGCCCCTTCCTATTGCCATAACACATTAGCATTCCAATAGCACCTCAACATGGCAATAGCACATTAGCATTTCAATAGCACATCAACATGGCAATAGCACATTATCATTTCAATAGCACATTCACATGGCAATAGCACATTAGCATTTCAATAGCACATTCACGATCATATATACGTCCCTGTCGGTGGCCAGACTGCCACGACTCATGTGCTGCGACTTTCCTACACGACAGCGTCACTCCTGGCCTATGTGTGGCCTTCGGCCCTATGCTGGCCTATCCCCTGTGCTCACCGTAGGCGGCTCTTCGGCCCGTCCCCGGCACCTACAAGAATAACATTACATTGGTATAATACCATATCACTTCTATTCACTTCATCCCTCATTACAACTCATGAAGCGGACACACAATAGTTCACATTTCACTCGCCACACATCCTACGGTAACACACCTCCACCGTAGTACACAATACTCACTCTCGCTACAAATCCCTGAACTTAACTTACATCTATCGCTCATGGCGCACATTGCTATATACAGTATCAAGGACTTCCACATTCCTCACATATACTTATTTACATCATGGTAATAGACGAATATAATACATCAATCATAATTATCAATCATCGTTCCACCTACCAGTCATCACTGGAAAAACACTACTCCCAAGTCTTCCGACTGCTCTCCTTATGTTCGCCCTGTGGGGCTTTCTCCTGCGTCCGTTCCCTAGGACGTCTTAGTGTGCAGTGATAGTAATACAGCGCTCTCGCCTCATTCAGACCCCCCCCCCACTCACAACATGCACGCTTTCCCTTACCCCGTGGCCCGTGGGTTAACTTTATTCTAACCCTCTTCTCGTAACTACTGATCCTCGCTCACTCGCTCGTGACGTCATCCCCCACCCCAAAAAAATTAATGCAATTAATTTCAAATCGCATCAAGATGACTGTCAACGAGTGAGCGTGAGCAATACTTACATAAAAATGACCTACCAATGCCCCTAGCACATAAAATGCCGGAATCAGGGGAAAATATGGGGATCAATATGCCCTGCACTATGCCTATATGTATCACATCATCAATAGCTAACTAAACACAATACCTAATACAGAATCAAAAACCAATCAACCTATCAACCATTCTTCATATCATATTTATAATGTCAATATTTTAAAGTCGACGACTCGTTCACACAGATCCTGTCAATGTTCCTGTCCTCTGATGTATAAGCTCCTGAACTCTTCCCTTAGGCTCGACTAAGGTAGTCGGCGATATGATTGCTGGTTCCTGGAATTGGTTGAATAACGAAGGTATACGGCTGCAAAGCCAATGCCCATCTAGACAAGCGTGGGCTGGACGAACGATTCTTCGACAAAAACGTTAGCGGCTTGTGGTCTGTCTGGATACAAAATTCTCGTCCCATGAGATAACGTCCTAATTTCTGGACGGACCACACAATGGCAAGACACTCCCGCTCTATCACAGAATACTTTCTTTCTCTCTGCAATAGCTTCCTACTGACATAACATACAGGATGTAAACATTCGTTCTTCTCCTGTAGAAGACAAGCGCCGACACCAGAGTCCGACGCATCCGTTCTGATGATAAAATTAGATCGAAAATCGGGTAATATCAGAATGGGGTGACGATGATAATGCTGTCACCAAATTATCAAATGCTGTCTGACATTCAGACGTCCACTGGACCTTATCGGGTTGTCCCTTCTTAGTAAGGTCAGTAAGAGAAGATGACAAGGAGGAAAAATTTGGAATGAACTTTCTGTAATAATTTAAAATTCCCACTAAGCTTCTGACTTGTTTCTTTGTTTTAGGGATTTGCAACCCTACTAATTTGTCAATTTTTGTTACTTCAGGTCTCTGAACACCTCTACCCACGATATGTCCTAAGAATACTATCTCTGGACATGCCAAATCCATCTTTGCGGGTTTAGCAGTTAACCCAAAATGACGTAATCGTTTAAAAATTAATGTTAGTGTCTGAATATGATCAGACCATGTCGACGTATGACATGCTATATCGTCAAAGAATGACACGACATTAGGTATGTCCTTCAACACCAGTCTCATTAACCGTGCAAACGTCGCTGGCGCATTTACCAACCCAAATGGCATGACTTTAAATTGGAATAATCCAATGGGCGTTTGGAACGCCGTGTATTGTTTAGACTCCTCAGTAAGAGGGATTTCCCAATAACCTTTCGTTAAATCTATCTTGGAAAACCACGTGGACCCGGCCAATGAAGCTATTAGTTCCTCCTGAAACGGAATAGGCTCCCTATCGCCTACCGTAATAGTGTTCAATCTTCGAAAATCAATACAGAACCGCACCGATCCATCAAGTTTTTTCACGAGGACGATGGGTGATGAATACGGCGATGTTGATGGTTATATCACATCTAACTTCAACATTGACTCAACTTCCTTTATAACTCTATCTCTCGAAGAAAAAGGCAGCGGATAAGGTCTAAGAGATACTGGCCTATCCGAAGTCAACTTTATTTGGTGCTGGATCACTGTAGTGCGACCCGGCAAATCCGTAATAACATCCGGGAATGACGCTAACAGGGTCTTAAGTTCCCTACTCATTGAACTCGTAAGGTCAGGGTTAAATTTTACGTCCCTGTAACCTTGTGTCGGAGTTAACTCCGGCAATTGAATTTGTATCTCTTCCTGCGCCTCGGTGTTGCTTACGTCACTGTCTAATTGGTCTACGACCCCCGTACAAGCAATAGAGAAGACAGTCTCCTCTGGTTTTGTCTGTGCACACAGATACTGTGGTCTCTCATAAAATCTCTGTAGCATATCAACATGGAAAACCTTACTCGATCCATCAATGTGGATAGCGTAATCTACCTTCGAAACAACTCGCTCAATAACATAAGGACCTTTCCATGTCATCAATAACTTATTATGGTCCGTAGGTAATAACAATAGGACCTTGTCTCCTGGCTTAAAAATTCTCAGTTTGGAACCTCTATCTTTATAGTCTTTTGCTCTTTTCGAAGCGATACTAGAAGCTTCTTCTGCTATAGTGCGCGCTGAAGATAATCTTTCTCTTAAATCAACAAGGTACTGAAACACTGAAATCTGCTCATCGTCTCCCGATGATGGCGACGTCATCATGTCCCGAAGAACATCAGTTGGACCCCTAGGACTACGACCATACATCATTTCAAAAGGAGAGAATCCCGTTGACTCCTGCCGTACCTCTCTGTACGCGAATAACACTGCAGGGATATATCTATCCCAATCTTTAGGGCGATCAGCAGCTACCTTACGCAGCATCGACTTTAACGTCGAGTTCAATCTTTCGCACATGCCATTAGCCTGCGGATGATAAGGGGTGGTAGTGATGGGTTGTATGCTAAATAAGCGAAACAATTCCTTCATCATTTCCGACGTAAATTGCGCACCCCTATCAGATAAAAACTGTTCCGGAATTCCCACCCTAGCGAAAATTGCAAACAACGCTTCCGCGACTGCCTCAGACGTTATGGTCCGAAGAGGAACCGCCTCTGGCCATCTCGTAGCATTATATATGACCGTTAAGAAAAATCGATTCCCCCTATCGGTAGCTGGGTGAATGGGGCCAACAAGGTCTATCGAAACCTTTTTAAACGGTTCCGAAACCGTGGGGATCTTTTGAAGAGGAGCCTGGGGTGTACGACCCTTATGCGTCGTCTTTTGGCACGCACTGCATGTCTTACAATACACTTGTACATCTCTGTGGATAGATGGCCAGTAAAAATTTTTAAGAACCCTTTCTTTGGTTCTAGCTATTCCCATATGACCCGCTAATGGGACATCATGTGCCAAATGCAATACTGTTGCGATTAGCAACGCTGGCACAACGACCTGCTTTAAAAGGGAGGCCACCGTTACATACTTACGGAACATAATGCCCGCCTGAATAACAAAGGACGACGAACCGTTCTTATATTTCCTCGTTTTCTCTGTTCGCGCCTCCCCAAAACATGGACTCAATGATGGATCCTCCTTTTGTAATCTCGCCAAGCGCTCTGGTGTGATATCCAGGTTGACCGCTGGCGTTGCCAAAGGTCTAATTTTACCCTTATCACCTACCTGTCGACGTGTCTCGACTGCGGCACAAAAGTCAATACCTTTTGATTGCGACCATGCCTGCACATTCTCCTCGGAAGGGGAAACTACCCGAGATACATTACCAATGATGAGCTGGGCGCCTGGAAAACAACCAACGACTGCTTCGACTTCCCCGCTAAGGAAAGGTGTATCTATCACTATTCTTGCCATGGGTAATTTCTCAATGGCCCCTGAAAATTGTATGCATGGGACAGTCTCACCCGTAAGCTGCGAATCCCGAATGCAGTCCCTATGCACTCCCACAACGGTAGATCCTGTGTCTCGTAAAACCGAGACCGGTTCGTCCCCAACAAACCCCGGATAAACCCTAAGACCACCTCCTGTATGACATGAATTTATAACGGGGATCTTTCTCCCACAAGGTAAAACACCGAAAGATAATAACTTCTCACAACTGGGACACTTAGAATACTGTCCGCCTCCGTTGTCCGATGTAACACACGCGGCCGCATGATGAAATTTATTAGGGGAACATGGAATGGAGCCACTGCGATTGTCATCCACGTTCGCCGCTATCCTACCTGCAGGGCAATTCACGCTGATGTGATCTGCTCTGCCGCAGTTCCAACACTTCGCGGCCCTACAATCGCGTGAAAAATGACCTACGCGTCCGCAAGTCCAACACTCCGCTCCCTGTGCTCCGCTAGACCTGGGTCCCCGTGACCCATCGCGACCGGTACTAAAGTCCCTATGCCGTCGGTCATCGGCAAAGGTCACAAATCGCCCTCGGCCATTACCGCGACCTAGCCCTCCTGCTCGGTCAAACTTACCGGATCCATATGCAGGTGATTGGTGATACCCCCTACGTTGCCCCTGGGCTTGCCCATTATAGGCACCACGCTGACGCGACCTGTCTTTATGTCCTGTCGGCGACCCCTCAACCATGGCGACGTAACCAGCATCCTGGACGTACGCCCTCGCGACTGGTTTGGACGGATGTGCCGTACGGTATGCTTCCGCCAACCTAGACGCCTCCTGCACCGTCGCGGGTTCGTTTTCTTTCAGAAAAGCCACCAGATCTTTATGGCACGACGCGTACAGCTGGTCACGGATCATTAGGTCTTTCAATTTAGCAAAATCCGCGCCCACATGCGCCAAGTCCACCCAGTTCGTGAAATATTCTGCTAGTCTCGCGACGAAGGCAGCAAAGTCCTCCCTGGTATCCGCACGTGCTCGCCTAAACTGCTCCCGGAAATATTCCTCCGTACGCGCAAATCGGCGAAGCAGCAAAGACTTCAGCTTATCGTAATCATGTACATCTTCGCGCTGTAGCTCTTTAAAGTAGGTTAACGCTCGCCCCTGCAACAAGGAAGCCAGGTACGTGGACCATAATTGTTTATTCTCCCCCCATTGCAGTTGTGCGTTCAGTTCGAACCTGTAAAGGAAGGCGTCTATGTCGTCCTTCCGGTTGTCGAACGTAGGCAGCTTAATCCTAACACCACTTTTATTTTGCCCCTGCCGCTCAACTGTTTCTGTTGGCGCATTCTTTTTGATTTCCAACTCGGCGATTCTTATTCGCGCCTCTCTCTCCTGTTCCTTATCCCTAGCCTCTATCTCCCTTAACTTTATCTCCTGCTCCCTTTCCTTAGCCTGTCTCTCCTGTTGCTGAGCTTCTAACTCCTTTAACTTAAACTCCCTTTCCTGCTCCTGAGCCTTAGCCTCTCTTTCTTGTTGCCGCTCTTGAGCCTCTTTTTCTCGCTGCCGCTCTTGAGCCTCATTTTCTCTCTGCCGTTCTTGAGCCTCTTTTTCTCGCTCTCTATCCTTAGCACGCTCATCGCGCAACTCCGCCTGCTGCTCTTTAATCCAGCTGCGCCGCTCCTCTCCCTCAAGGCCAAGTTCCGTACCCAATTTCATGAGCTCACGGAGATCCGCCATTTCACAGATCTATGGTTATGGTATGTATTATGAAAAAGACTAACCTGTCGGTATGATCACTAACGACACGACCAGAGACCTGAGATCACACCAGATATAACAACACCCAATTGTCTCAAATACAATTCAGAAATTTACCTACTGAACATTTTATAGCATACTCTCTCTAACTAATTCTATGTTCATACAATGTATAGCACTATTAAATAACAAAAGCGAAAAGAAAAGACAAGAATGAGAAAATTCAGAAGAAGGACCACCAGGACATCAAAGACAACGAACCAGACTAGGACAAAGCTTCTAAAAAAAAAAACTATAATGGGAAAAAAAAGGCAACCTAACTACGCCGATTACACTACAAGGTACGAACAAGAACAGAGCCTGAAAAAAGAACGTATCTACAGATAGATAAGAGAGGGACAAGAGAAACGTCTTCCTAAAACAACGAGGAAGATGGAACGCCACAATCTAAACAAAAATACAGGTCCCTATAGAACTGTTCACTGTGATGAACGCGGTTCCAAGTTTAGCCCACCTCCCGAAGAGGATAAACTACGCTCACCACAGCAAACCCGCGCCACCGCACGTACAATCAATTACAACGAAAACAGCAAAAACAGAGAAAAAGACAGGTTAAGGAACAGCCCCCAATCCAGGGTACAAAATTTCAGTTTCACTTAACTTTCTACTAGACTTAAGTTCCTCCCCTTTCTCGGAGCTCTGGCTGCTTGACCTCTACAGGCTGGCACACACACTCTGCAGAAATTTAAGTACACATTAATACATATTCATCAAAATACATGCATCAATACATATTCATAAAAACACATAAATCATACCATCATGAAATTTCCATTCATCCCACGAACAAAGACAGCACAAATTCTTACCACAACAGAATTACAACTAACTATGACGAAATTGGACGAGCCCCCAGTGTCACAAATCCCAGACTGGGAGATGTAATAATTATAACAAGACAACAATCACGAACGAACAAGTATAACACTTAACAGAACAACCCATCAGACTCACACATTTATTATACATAAAGATACAGATAAAAGTGCAATTACATACATTATATTATTGAATTTACTACCGTCCAACGGCCTTATTCCCACATGCACTCTTCCTCGGGTCCACAACCCGGTAGTTACTTTCTAAAGACACTTCGGCCTCAGCCTCTCCTCTCAGGGTCTTAATAGCACATTAATATTTCACTGGCACCGCAGTCTCTCAATAGCCCCTTCCTATTGCCATAACACAATAGCATTCCAATAGCACCTCAACATGGCAATAGCACATTAGCATTTCAATAGCACATCAACATGGCAATAGCACATTATCATTTCAATAGCACATTCACATGGCAATAGCACATTATCATTTCAATAGCACATTCACGATCATATATACGTCCCTGTCGGTGGCCAGACTGCCACGACTCATGTGCTGCGACTTTCCTACACGACAGCGTCACTCCTGGCCTATGTGTGGCCTTCGGCCCTATGCTGGCCTATCCCCTGTGCTCACCGTAGGCGGCTCTTCGGCCCGTCCCCTGCACCTACAAGAATAACATTACATTGGTATAATACCATACCACTTCTATTCACTTCACCCCTCATTACAACTCATGAAGCGGACACACAATAGTTCACATTTCACTCGCCACACATCCTACGGTAACACACCTCCACCGTAGTACACAATACTCACTCTCGCTACAAATCCCTGAACTTAACATACATCTATCGCTCATGGCGCACATTGCTATATACAGTATCAAGGACTTCCACATTCCTCACATATACTTATTTACATCATGGTAATAGACGAATATAATACATCAATCATAATTATCAATCATCGTTCCACCTACCAGTCATCACTGGAAAAACACTACTCCCAAGTCTTCCGACTGCTCTCCTTATGTTCGCCCTGTGGGGCTTTCTCCTGCGTCCGTTCCCTAGGACGTCTTAGTGTGCAGTGATAGTAATACAGTGCTCTCGCCTCATTCAGACACCCCCCCCCCCCACTCACAACATGCACGCTTTCCCTTACCCCGTGGCCCGTGGGTTAACTTTATTCTAATCCTCTACTCGTAACTACTGATCCTCGCTCACTCGCTCGTGACAGAAGGGCAATAGGTGGACAGAACGCTGCACTGAATGGACAGGAAAAATCACAAGAGGACGACCAGGAAGAAGATGGAAGGACGACATTACAAAGAGAGGAGGAACAACATGGATGAAGGAAACAACAGACAGAAGAGAATGGAAAGCTTTGTCGGAGGGGGGGGGGCTACATCCTGCAGTGGGTGGACAAGGCCTAGGTGAAAGGTGAAAGGTGAAAGTGTGCATGTTGCTCACGTTAAAGAAACCCTGTGTCAACGAGTGGATTTAGCACTTTGGTAAAAGATATTGTTCGACTGCGCGAGAGGGGCTAAATCACACTCGCAAACACACACAAGCAAAATACTAAATCAACAAGAGTATTAACAATATATGGGTCAGGCCTGCAGGGCCGCAACAATTTATTGTAGGAATTATAAAGAATATAAAAACAAGTTATGGGTTTATGAAATCTAGAGCAACTGTAAATTAATAATATGGTATAGACCTAAATCTAACTGCTTACACAGATAACTCCCACTGCTGTTAATAACTCCCCTTCACGTAATTTATGTGGATAACTGATATAAGATCAGTTCACCAGTAAGTTTTGTGATTTTTATTAGGAAGAGCTCCTTTAGGTCACAATTCTGGCTTGTTTTGTTGAATAATTAGGCTCTTCTCTCGGTAAGACGGCTGGATCGGGGGTAACGCGGGGTGTTTCTTACGGCAATGATGCACCAGGTTATCGGTTATCGTGTCCTCGGTAGCATTAGAGCATTGTTTGGTTACCTTGACCTATTTCATGTTTAAAGCTCCATAAGTTGAAGTGTAACAAAACTGTGTACGAGCAGTACACTGCTTAGTAACACTTTTACTCAGGTTCCCCGGTGGCATGCTAAGTAAAACTCGCCTACCGATTTGGTCAGGCGCGGGGTGGGGGGGGGGGGGGGTGAATCTCCATAAGAGCTGACTTTTTTTTTGTTAATTTTTTTCTTCCCCCCCCCCCCCCCCCCCCCCCCCCGTTCATCGTTTCTTTGCTCCAGAGTATAAAATTGTGACTAGGATTGTTAGATGAATTATTAGCCAAGTTTGTCCGGTGTGAAATCACAGACAAAATCAGACAAGGCAGATAAAAAGGAACTAAACTTCCATGCAAACAAAAAAGTAATCAAAGAAAGCATGACAAATGGCTGACGTAGAAAACCCCCAAAATATATTCTCAGTAAATACAGGATAGATCTAAGTGAGGACAGAGAGAGATGAAATTTTCAGTTCGCTCTGACTAAAAGAAATCATTTACATGTTTAAAATTTGATTAACACAGGAATAAATTAAAGAGGTAATTTGGAGCACAATAGTAATAGTAATAGTCAGTTTCCCCACGACCTCGATTTGGCAAAATCATTAGGAAAAACAATTATTCCTAATAATGAGCAGTACTAGACTTTTTTTTTTTTTAAAAGAAGAAGAAAAAAACCAGTCTTAGCGTGGGATTGAACCCAAGACAGGTTGAACCCATAGTCTCTGACATAACCGCAGGAGCTAGTCATTGCCACACCGCAGACCACCATAGGCTGAAGGAACTTTTGCATAGTAGACACCACGAATCCAAGTAACCCCCAACTGCGAATAAGATCAGGGTCTTATTCGCAGACCTCCGCGAATAAGCACTTCTTAAATTACAAAGAGAAATGAATAAGTTCTTCATCTATGAGTGAAGGTGTTAGTGAAGATGTAGAGTCCTTCAAGTACTTTAATTTTTGTTCCCCGCAATTACAACATAATTATGAATGCCATCTTTTCCCTCTCAGTTTGCACGGGCTTGGGACCGTCACACAGACAAACTGTCCAGTAAACAAACAATTTTGTTCTGTGTGGCCTGATTAAAAAAATGATAGGCCGAGCCGCGGCCTTGGTGTGTGACAGTGATTGTAGCATCTGCGGGCTACCCCTTGCCCTCCCCCGTTTTCTTGTTGCACTGGTGAGCATGTGTTCATTTCTGTCTTCATTTTATTGTTGACAACCGCCAGAGTGTACTGTACTCCGTGACCTGACCTTCTTTTCCTAGTGAGTAGTTTTTTCCTCGCCCGCTTGTTGTCAGGTGTTTTGACTCGTTCAATAAATATTAGTATGTTCCCGAACATTCGATAACATTGTGGATAAGGATGTTTACGCCAGATTTGGCCTTGAGTGATGTAACCTGATAACGTATTAATACGTGATTGGTTAGTTTGTGCGAGGGCAAAGGTAACGTTTATTTCGGGAACTTTCTGTAGAAATGTTTATATATATGGACCTGTGTGAGTGGTTGGTGGGTGAGTAAGTGAGTTTCCTTTTTGTGTGGCGTAGATATTTAGTTTCGCTGGTGTCTTCCTAGTAATTTATTGTTCACTATACAGTTATTAAACTTTAGTATTATTTAATCTATCGTCGGATCTCGTGTTTGTTTATTTTACAGCTGTAATAGTTTCGTTTTCTAAAGGGTTGTAGTTATATCAACTAACTCCCCCCTACTATAACGTGCTAGAACAACCTCAGCTGTTACATATTGGGGGCTCGTCCGGGATCCGACCATATTCGAGCGGACCAGATCAAAATTACTAGATTTATTTACATAGTTTATTGTAGGAATATCATATCATCGACAAGCTATCTACAACATGTCGGAGGTTATTGGAAGGCTTAGCCAGGAAGCGGACGCTATGGAGCTCACTGGGCAGGAGAGACGGGACTACCTCCGTGAAGGCCTAGAAAGAGAAAGACACCTGGAGGCTGAACGACAGGAGAAGGAGGCTGAACGACAGGAGAAGGAGGCTGAACGACAGCTGGAAAGGGAAAAGATGAACCACGAGTTGGAGATAGAGAGGATGCGCCAGCAACGTGGAGGCAACGACTCAGCGCAGAAGACCAACGACCACGCCAGTTCTAAGAGACCCAAGCTACCTGCATTTCAGGACAAGAAGGACGATCTGGATAGCTGGTTGCTGCGGTTTGAGAGGTTTGCCGAGACAGCTGAATGGCCCAGATCCACCTGGACGACATCACTGTCTGCCCTGCTGACCGGGAGAGCTTTGGAGTGCTTCTGCAGACTACCGATCGACGAAGCCAAGGACTACGACAAGGTCGAGGAAGCGTTGCAGAAGAGGTACAACCTGTCAGAGGACGGATACAGACTCATGTTCAGACAAGGTAAGCCTGAAGATGGAGAAGATGTTGGAATGTTTTTGACCAGGATCAAGACCTATCTAGAGAGGTGGATAAAGCTGTCGAAGACGGAGGAGACCTACGAAGGAGTGAGAGATCTGTTCGTCAGAGAGCAATTCATGGATGCCTGCCCACCAGACCTTGCAACCCATGTGAAGGAGAGGAAACCAAAGACGCTACAGGACATCGCAGATTCAGCGGAGGCGTACCTGGTAGCGAGGAACCGGACACTCAGCGGGAGCGCCAGACTGCAGAGCCGGCCAGTGCGACAGAGGCCCAACGGAGACAGAAGCCCACAGGTCTGCCATAGGTGCCAGAGGCCGGGACACAAGGCGACGGAGTGTCGTGCAAAGTTAAACGACAAAGGTGAGTTGAAATGTTACCTTTGTGGAAAGCCAGGCCACGTTCGGAGGATGTGTCCAGCCCAGAAGGATATGGGACGAGGCAAGCCGAACAAGGCGGCGGCGGCCGTAGTGATAGCGGCGGACGAGTCGTCGAGACAGGATGCGACGACGGCTGACACCAGCATCAACGTTCAAGCGGTAATGAAGGACGGGAAGCTACAGTTAGCGGTGCCTGTTACTTGCGGAGGATGCAGTGACGGAAGGACCGTGGAGAAACTGAAGTTACCAGTGATGAAGGGCTTGATTGGAAATCGAGCGGTAGATGTCCTAAGAGATACCGGCTGTGAAGGTGTAGTGGTGCGGCGAGCACTGGTGGACGACGGACAGCTCACCGGTGGGAAGAAATTTATCGCGAGGATCGATAACTCCTTGCTAGCGGCGGAGGAAGCCGTTATCGACGTGAAGACGCCTTACCTGACGGGCAAAGTGACGGCGCTGTGTCTCCCGGAGACCATCTGCGACCTAGTAGTCGGGAACATGGACGGAGCGAAGGATCCGTACGACCCTGATACTGAGGTGATGGTAGGAGCGGTGATCACGAGGGCCCAGGAGAAGAGGAAGGACCGGTCTACGTCGCTGAAGGTGCCGAAGGCAGAACGGCACGCGGAAGTGGATAGAGAGGAACTTATCCGACTCCAAGAAGAAGACGAAGTCATTAGGAAGTTAGAGCAGAAGAAGATCCCAACTAATAGAGGCAATAAATCTGTTCATTTTGAGAAACATGGAGGAGTACTGTACCGGATCTACAAGGACCTGAGACAGGCGACGGTTATAAGGCAAGTGGTACTACCCGAGAAACTGAGAGAGTATGTACTGAGTGTAGCCCACGACTCGATCGTCGGAGGACACCTCGGCGTGAAGAAAACCAAAGACAGAGTTATGAGCAATTTTTATTGGCCTGGAATTGAAGGTGACGTCGCGAGATACTGCCGCTCATGCGACATATGCCAGAGGACGGTGAACAAAGGAGCGACCCCAAAGGTGCACCTGCAGAGTATGCAGTAGTGGACGTACCATTTAGGCGAGTGGCCGTGGACTTAGTAGGACCTATCGACCCCCCAAGTGAAGGTGGACATCGGTATATCCTGGTGTACATAGACTACGCTACTCGTTACCCCGAAGCCACACCCTTGAAGAAGATCGACGCAGAAACGGTAGCAGAAGCCTTAGTGAACATCTACAGCCGTTTGGGTGTGCCCGAAGAGATCTTGTCGGACCAAGGGACCCAGTTTATGTCAGATGTCATGAAGGAAACGAATAGACTACTGGGAATTCGACAGTCGACCACTACAGTCTACCACCCTATGTGCAACGGGTTGGTGGAGCGATTTAACGGCACACTGAAGAAGACCTTAAGGCGACTGTGCGCAGAGCAACCCAAGCAGTGGCACAGATACATCAACCCGCTGCTCTTCGCATATCGTGAAGTTCCCCAAGAGTCGACCAAGTTTGCCCCATTCGAGTTGCTGTATGGGAGAACTGTGAGAGGACCAATGCACATTTTACGACAACTATGGACCAAGGACGTAGAGGAGCCGGAAACGAAGACCAGTTACCAGTACGTCATGGAACTACGTGAGAGGCTGGAGAACACATGGAAGTTAGCGACGGAAGAACTCTCCAAGGCTCAAGGTAGACAGAAGACCTACTACGACCGGAAGGCGCGAGAGAGGAAGTTCCGCCCCGGAGATGAAGTGTTGGTGCTACTGCCGACGAACACTAACAAGCTCCTAGTCCAATGGAAGGGACCATATAAGGTAGTCTCAGTTGTCGGTGTTAACGACTATAGAGTCAAGATGGGTGCAAAAGAAAAGACCTTGCACGCCAACCTCCTCAAGAGATACATTCCAAGGACGTCAAATGCAGCAGCAGTGGCAATGGAACCGAGACCTATTGTGACCGAGATGTGTGGGATGGACAACAGTAGGAGAGATACCACGCCTGAACATGTCAACGCCATAAAGGACGGCGGCGGTGATAGTGCTGAGACTGTACTGGCAGAGGACGACCTGATAGACAAGAGTCAACCCGTGGAGTCAGCTGGCATGACAATCATCGAGG
Source organism: Onchidella celtica (assembly GCA_963931925.1). NCBI lineage: Eukaryota > Metazoa > Mollusca > Gastropoda > Systellommatophora > Onchidiidae > Onchidella > Onchidella celtica. The sequence goes on along the minus strand of OZ007576.1, from coordinate 4,527,503 downwards.
ACTGCGACCTGGAAGGCGACAACGGTGGAACGACGGAGGACCTTGCCGACCTAGGAAGCTGGGACCAGAAGGAAAGCTACAGAGATGTCCAGTATGGAACGCAACTGACATCGGAACAACGTCAAGAACTCTGCGATGTGGTGAAGAATTACCAGCACGTCTTCACCAATCTCCCTGGATGCTGTCAGTTGGGTGAACATCGCATCGACCTGACGACAGAAGTACCAGTTCGTCAACGACCATACCCGGTGCCCTACGCTATGCGCGACTCATTGAAGGAGGAGCTTAGCACCATGGAACGGCTGGGCATCATTCGAAGGAGCTCATCAGCTTATGCTTCACCTATTGTTGTCGTCAAGAAGAAGGACGGATCCAACCGAGCCTGCATCGACTACAGGAGGTTAAACAAGATCACAGTATTCGACCCTCATCCGACAGCAGCGCCATTAGAAGTGTTTCAGAGTCTCTCGGGAGGAAAATTATTCTCTCGGATTGACCTGAGCAAGGGATACTGGCAAGTGAAAGTTCGAGAGCAAGACATTCCCAAGACGGCGTTCGTCACCATGGGCGAACACTATGAATTCATTCGGATGCCTTTTGGGATGATGAACTCAGGAGCCACGCTGAACAGGATCGTAAAGCCATTGATCCGTGGAATGAACAATGTGACAGCATATGTGGACGACCTGCTGATTCATTCAGAGACATTCGACGAGCATGTGAAGACTCTCAAGGACTTACTGCAGAGGATGGACCAAGCTGGATTAACTGCAAGACCATCGAAGTGTCTGATTGGAACGTCTGAAGTAGACTTTGTTGGACACTTAGTGGGAGAAGGTATGATTGGCCTGTTAGAAGAGAATGTATGTAAGGTACGAGACGCACCCAGACCCACCACTAAGAAGGAAGTGAAAGCATTCTTAGGATTAGTGGGATATTACCATGAATTTATTCCTAACTTTTCAGCGATTGCATCACCATTGTCTGATTTACTTAGAAAGGGTCAGCCCAATATAGTTCAGTGGGATGAAACGCAGGAGAAAGCGTACACCTCTTTGAAGAATGTCATTATCTCCAAACCCGTGTTATGTTTGCCAGATTTTTCCAAAGAGTTTGTCTTAGCAACTGATGCATCAGATCGCGGATTAGGCGCTAGTCTTATGCAGGAACACGAGGGAAAGTTGTACCCTGTGGCATATGCTAGTCGTAAGCTATTGCCTCGTGAGACAAAATATTCGGTCTCAGAGCGCGAATGTTTAGCTATTGTTTGGGCTGTAAAAAAGTTTACTTTGTATTTGTATGGAAAGGAGTTTGTGCTCCAAACTGACCATCGGTCATTAGAGTTTTTGAACTCTGCCAAGTTTGACAGTCCAAAGTTATTACGATGGAGTTTATTTTTACAGTCTTATCGATTCAGGATTCACTACGTAAAAGGCAGAGAAAATGTCTGTGCCGATTTCCTGAGCAGGGTATTTTAAAGTAGTACACTATCAGTGAAATGCATTGTAACCCATACTTTTGCCTACTAGATGAATTTCTAGGACGGCAGTATTGTACTGTAATTGGGGACATAGTTCATCTGTGACTGAATATTGAATTGATGGCTGATAGAGAGTCATGATGTGTTAGTCACATTTTGATTTTATGCTATGTCATATTAGTTACCAATGGAACTTGGTGTAAATTTTGGAAAATGTAACCCAAATGGGGACTGCGAGCAAGCAGTGTTTGTGTTATATTGTAATGTTGTAATTTGTTTTGACCTAATATGATGAAGAAAGACCCTGATCAGTGGTCGGTATGTATTGGTATTTTTGCCATTGTACGTATGAGTTATACATTTTGGAGATAACCATGTTATGTACAACAAGTTATATGCTATGGTTCGTGCACGAAGCATTGTGTAAACGATGGGCCATCGTTTCACCATATATGATTTGTAATAATATCGTTGACCATTGTTTCACCACAGTGGTGGCATTGTACTATTTTGACTAGTAGGCCTACTGTTAACCGTTGGTTTGTCACAATGATGATACTGTATTAGTCATTGTATTAGTGATGCAAAGGATATTGCATTGTATTGTATTTGCGATGAAATTTGGGAAGGCACTGAAATTGTTAATAATTGTAATAGAATTAGCAACTACCTTTGTGAGATTGGGAGTACTGTAAGATGGTTATTTCAAGATATCAAGATATTGCAGACGCTGAATAATGTTTTGGAGTTGAAAAATATTCAACTTAAATTGGGGAGTTGTGTAGCATCTGCGGGCTACCCCTTGCCCTCCCCCGTTTTCTTGTTACACTGGTGAGCATGTGTTCATTTCTGTCTTCATTTTATTGTTGACAACCGCCAGAGTGTACTGTACTCCGTGACCTGACCTTCTTTTCCTAGTGAGTAGTTTTTTCCTCGCCCGCTTGTTGTCAGGTGTTTTGACTCGTTCAGTAAATATTAGTATGTTCCCGAACATTCGATAACATTGTGGATAAGGATGTTTACGCCAGATTTGGCCTTGAGTGATGTAACCTGATAACGTATTAATACGTGATTGGTTAGTTTGTGCGAGGGCAAAGGTAACGTTTATTTCGGGAACTTTCTGTAGAAATGTTTATATATATGGACCTGTGTGAGTGGTTGGTGGGTGAGTAAGTGAGTTTCCTTTTTGTGTGGCGTAGATATTTAGTTTCGCTGGTGTCTTCCTAGTAATTTATTGTCCACTATACAGTTATTAAACTTTAGTATTATTTAATCTATCGTCGGATCTCGTGTTTATTTATTTTACAGCTGTAATAGTTTCGTTTTCTAAAGGGTTGTAGTTATATCAACTAACCCCCCTACTATAACGTGCTAGAACAACCTCAGCTGTTACAGTGATACACACCTTTATCACGTGTTAGTGTGTTAGTTTGATTAATGGGTTAATATGTTAGGTGTGTTAAATTGTTGGTTAGCAAAACTAGTTGGTTAGTAGAATAATAAATGCTCTTGTTGAAATTGGAAGAAAAATGTCATATAGAAAAAAAATTTTGGTTAGTGTGATAAGTAAAAGTGTTGGTTAGTGTGATAAGTAAAAGTGTTCGTTAGTTTGATAAGTAAAAGTGTTGGTTAGTGTGATAAAAGTAATAGTGTTGGTTAGTATGATAAGTAATAGTGTTGGTTAGTGTGATAAAGTCGAAGTGTTGGTTAGTGTGATAAGTAAAAGTGTTGTTTACCGTCATAAGTAATAGTGTTGGTTAGTGTGATAAGTAAAAGTGTTGGTTAGTGTGATAAATAAAAATGTTGGTTAGTGTAATAAGTAAAAAATGTTGGTTAGTGTGATAAGTAAAAGTATTGGTTAGTGTGATAAGTAAAAGTGTTGGTTAGTGTGATAAGTAAAAGTATTGGTGTCACGAGCAGAGTTAGGGTCTTGGGGATGTTACGACTGCACGAGAGGCAGCTAACTCACACTCGGACACAACCACACAAGAAAAGTATTAAATAACTAGAGCGTATATATGTCAGGCCGGTCAGGCCATAGTTTACATAAATATTAATAGCAAAACAAAAGACAATAGAGGTATATATTCAACCCAAAAAAAAACTCTAATTAATAACTTAACCAACTGATATTCATGTAACTATGGAGGTACTGCAATCAATAGCAAATAGGTATATTATACGAAACTAGATATCAATTTAAAGTGACAGTTGAGTCGCCACTGGCCAGTCGCCAGGCAAACTCTCCATAAATCATATGGGCTTAAATGTTAGGAGGGCCCAGTACGTTCAAAGCCTACAGAAGCACTCTTCGGCTTGTAGGTAATTTAAGCAGTTGCCAAAAGACTATATTTTACGCACAATCACTATTCAATTCATCAACAATGTGCTATATTATTCCAATCATACTATGGCAATAGATCTATGATACAGGACACTCGTGGTCGAGTGCCAGCTGGGGTTTCCTTAGTCTTCCTATGAGGCTGTAGTTCTCTCTCTATCTCGTTCTCTATTATACTTGAATAAATAAGATATATTACCATTGCTCACGCCTACTGGTAGGCGCGAACATCAATATAGCGCAGCGTGGGATTTCAAAGGTCAGCCCACTCAGACCTTTCTTTCTAGAGCTCAGTCAGTCCGTTAGCAAGGACTTCTTGTCTTCAAAGCACACAGTTCAGGTACTGGTCGACCGGAGATACTTCACGACACGATGCTTCTGCTCGCCTGTATTCACCTAATCTGAACGTTACACGGTGTTATATACTATCTAACTACCCAGCGTGCTAGTCCGCTGGCCCAATTAGTTCAGCTATCTCATAGGTCGAAACCTCCCACCATTTTAATTGTAGTAATACGTCTGCACTATTCTACCAGCCAGTTAACGTGCAAAAACTTGTCTAGTCATACTTAACAATGTCAACTGTCCCCACCTTGTTTCACCCCTACTCCATTACTTATTAATCACGAACATTAAAACCCACAAGCGTGAATCTAACCGTTTAACTTTACATTTATTTACTCACCAACTATAATTTGGCGAGGACCGTTCAAGGCCACCAGCCAATTTCTCATGGCCCTGGTAAAAAAACAACTCACTCTCTGCGTGAGTTTTAATAACATCTGAATCATGACAATTGGTTAGTCTGATAAGTAAAAATGTTGGTTAGTGTGATAAGTAAAAATATTGGTTAATGTGATAAGTAGAAGGTTTGGTCAGGGTTATAAGTAAAAGTGTTGGATAGAGTGATCGTTAAAAATGTTAATTAGAGTGATAAATGAAAATGTCGTTTAGTGTAGCAAGAAGATTAATGTTCGTTAGAGTGATAAACACATAATGCTAATTAGCGTGATAAGGAAAACAGAAATGGCTTTTAGGGTTGTAAGTAAAAAAGAAAAATTATATCTGTTAGTGTGATAAGTAAATATTTTAGTTGATTAGTGATAAAATGTTAATGATGAAACAATATAATGATTAGAAATAACATTTACACCAGAGAACTTACAATGCATCAATCAGTTCAGGATAAAAGTTTGACCGACGTAGACTCTTCAGTAAACGTCTCATGGAAGGTCTGGCCTGGGGGTTGGTTGCTAACATTACCTCTATACTGCATCTGTGTGAACATTGCATACAGTAGGGTGGGTAAAGCACGTAAGGCAGTCAATATTCAGTGAGTTAATACAGAGGACTTGTACGACTGTGGGAATGAATACCAAGAAGTAAAAATGAGTGGAAAATGGAGAATTGATACATAGATATGTGTACCTGATAGACTTGGGGACTGCAGGGTTACCATTGAGAACCACCAAATAGATGTCAGGAGTTAACAGACGCGGATCGGCCTTGAATGTCATAGCCCACAACACTACACCTAGTGAGTACACGTCGATCTGTGGACACATGAGAGACCAAACTAAGACCATTGATTTTTATTTACTTGGTGAATGATATTTGGGTTTTCGTGAAGAACAATTTTTCGGGACCCTCGTTCATTTTGAGACAACCAGAACAAGTATTTCACATAGCTGAAAAAGCGTCAACTTCCATTGGCCAACTGAATAACTGACAAGCGTTAAAACTCTCTTAAATAATTATGATATCTGAATAACTCTATCTATATATTCACTAATGTCAATATAAGAACGTACTGTAGAGAATTAATGTCTTGCAGTTATTGAAAAATATAATTAAATAAATAAACGGTGGTATAAACAATTAATATCATTCATGAATTACAAAATGAACAAAAAAAAATTAAAGCTATTACCTTTCTGCAGTCAATTTCTGTGATTGGGGATCCATGAGTTTGGATCCATGAGTTCGGGAGCTTTGTAACCTTTAGTTCCTCCAAGGTTTGCTTTCTTGTTGGTGATAGAACGGCACAGACCAAAGTCTCCCAATACAGGATTGTTGTTGGCGTCCATGAAGATATTGGCTAATTTGATATCACAGTCGACCAGCTTTATTTTCTCGTTGAGATAGCGCACAGCACAAGCCAGTTGGATAAAATAACGATTCCGAAGTTCATCTGTTATGTCCGGCAGTTTCGAGTCCAAGGTTCCATTAGGACAAAACGCTGTACAGATGACCAGATAACTGGGACAACGTGCAGAACCCACCAGTTTGACCAGATGAGGATGTGAGATTTTTTTGTAAGGCATTAAACTCTCTCCGAAACAACATGTGGTTTTTGACAGCTCCATCTGGTGTGAGCAGAGAAAATCTCTTGGCAGCCAAATGACTCGGCGCTTGAGGATTGCTGTTCTGTGTAAGTTGCAGTACCGGGAGACCGGTCATACCAATGCCAATCTCGGGCCCCACTTTGAAATGGGACTGGAAATAGTCGAAGAAATCTTCCTGAATTTCGTGATGAAAAGGGAGAAACTCGGGTTCAGCCATGACGAAGTTGGTCACAAGTGATGATAAACTCACACAGAGAATGAAAATTGTCCAAACTCTCAAAGATGCACAATCAACAGTGATCAAGTGTCAACTGAGATAGATTTGAGATGTTCCGTCCTTATAATATTAAAATAGGTCAGCTCTCTGGTAGGACCGCCGTGGCCCCACCCCCAACCCCCACCATCGAAAGTTGCTGACAGTGGAAAATCCTCCATTGTGTATTTTGTTGAATGGCTTTTGGTGAAGTTCCTTTGTTTTGTGCCGACAAAGGGACTGTCCTTCTTGAAGTTCCCTCTGTAGCGAACCGACAAAGGGTGAAAAGGAACTTGAAACTCAACTTCGAATTTTAGTAAACTTGGTGTACAAATTTGAGAGCTGAAAAATCCATGTATTTCTCAAATATGGGCAGACGGACAGACAGATAGACAGGCAGACATACATACATACATACATACATACATACAGACAGACAGACAGACAGACAGACAGACAGACAGACAGACAAACAGATACTGTCACTGGACGAATATATATAAGGAAATTAACAAATCTAACGCCTTTCATGAGTTTCACAATAACAGTGTTGGTTTATCTTGGCAGTGATTGATAATTAAAACGCTGCAGTTAATAAAGAAAATAATTTTCATTGGCAACAGTAGCGACGGTATCATCGTCACCATCACCATTAACACCTTAGCAGCAGCAGCAGCAGCAGAAGAACAACAACAACAACATCAACGGAGAATGAACTGCTAGCTAAAAAGAGGGAAAATAAGATAAATGGGTTAGAATGTTAGATATATTAAATTGTTGGTTAGTGTAACTAGTTGATTAGTACAATAACAGTTACTAATGTTTGCTATTGAAAATGTAATAGAAAAGGATAGTTAGTAGGACTGAAAGCTGTACTGGCTAGTGTAAATAATATGATGATTGTCTAGCTCATTAGTTACTATGTTGGTTGAAATGACATGTAAAAGTGTTGGTTGGAGTGATAAGTAAAATGTTGCCAACTTTGACGGTTGTAGCCCCAGAAAGCTGCCGATCTATCCATGATATCTAATACTCTGTGCTGTTAGCAATTTGTCCCTATGAGTGGACCCCTTGATAACAAATTCACCTTACACCCGAGGCAGCAAATCTGAACTTAAAAATTAACTTTCAGTTCTGTAGTTCTGTCTGGCCAACTTGAAATGTACAACTCAGCAATGACTTGAAAATAGTTCTAAAAACTATAAACATTGAAATCGGAGAAACTTTTATGTTTATAAATTTTCTATAGGTCTTTTCTATAGACAGAGTGATCTTTCTTATGTTCCTGGGCTGAATTATTTCCTTTTGTTTGGACCAAAAAAAAAAAGCTCATTCCATCTTCTTGAATGCACGCTGATTGGTTGTGGGTGACACATGTCAGCTGACTAGAATGGTGATCCGCACAGTGTGGGAAGGTCTACTCACTGAGCTAGGGCCTAGGGGATCAGATAAACAAAGGTGTCACAGATGACCTTTCAGATGTTAGTGCTGAATTTCACATTGATTATTTCTTTTTTTTTTTTAATCGGTTTATTCATCTTTATTTGTTTATTCCTTCCTGTTTTCTGCATCTGTCTCTAAGTCTGTCTGCTGTCTGTCTGTTCGTCTATCTATCTATCTATCTATCTATCTATCTATCTATCTATCTATCTATCTATCTATCTATCGATCTATCTATCTATCTATCTATCTATCTATCTATCTATCTATCTATCTATCTATCTATCTATCTATCTATCTATCTATCTATCTATCTATCTATCTATCTATCTATCTATCTATCTATCTATCTATCTATCTGTGTACATCTATCTATTTATCTATCTGTCTATCTATCTATCTATTTATCTATCTGTCTATCTATCTATCTATCTATCTATCTATCTATCTATCTATCTATTTATCTATCTATCTATCTATCTATCTATCTATCTATCTATCTATTTATCTATCTATCTATCTATCTATCTATCTATCTATCTATCTATCTATCTATCTATCTATTTATCTATCTATCTATCTATCTGTGTACATCTATCTATTTATCTATCTGTCTATCTATCTATCTATTTATCTATCTGTCTATCTATCTATCTATCTATCTATCTATCTATCTATCTATCTATCTATCTATTTATCTATCTATCTATCTATCTATCTATCTATCTATCTATTTATCTATCTGTCTATCTATCTATCTATCTATCTATCTATCTATCTATCTATCTATCTATCTATCTATCTATCTATCTATCTATCTATCTATCTATCTATCTATCTATCTATCTATCTATCTATTTATCTATCTATCTATCTATCTGTGTACATCTATCTATTTATCTATCTGTCTATCTATCTATCTATTTATCTATCTGTCTATCTATCTATCTATCTATCTATCTATCTATCTATCTATCTATCTATCTATCTATCTATCTATCTATCTATCTATCTATCTATCTATCTATCTGTCTATCTATCTATGTATCTATGTATCTATCTATCTATCTATCTATCTATCTATCTATCTACCTATCTATCTATCTGTGTACATCTATCTATTTATCTATCTGTCTATCTATCTATCTTACGAACAACATTATTAAGCTTCTAATTGAAATAATATAGGTGTCTGCTCTCAAGGTCAAGTTTAAAGTTCATCATAATTCATTTTATTCCAGCGCTCTCTCAAAAGAATACAACAAGAACAACAAAAATATTAGTATAATAAAAATAATATTATTTATTGCCGGGAATTTCCCTGATTTTCTTTCCTGGGTTTTTTTTTTGTTCATTTTTTTTTGCTTCTTTTTTTTTTATTTCGTCTTTTTCTCTTTCTTCCTTTCTGGTTCCATTCTCCCTCCTCTTTCTCCCTCCTCTTTCTCCCTCCCTCTTTCTCCCTCCTCTCTTTCTCCTTCCTCTTTTTCTGTGACTCTGTTCTAACAGAACGTTGTTTCCGATTTTACACCGTTTTTTTTTTTTTGTGGGGGGTGGGGGTGGGGGTGGGGGGGGGGGTGTGGGGTGGGGGTGGGGGTCTTTACAAAAGTGAATGACATTAAGCCAAAAAAAGAACTTTGAATGAAAGAATGAAAGACGGAGATGAATAGCTAAAAGACTAAAGGAATACAATTTTAAAAAGACGCTCAAGAGAGAGAGAAAAAAGGAATAATACAGAAAGCATTATATCATTGTTGGGAAAAAGCTTTCCGTGGAAAAGAAATGAATAAAATCACGTCAAAAACAAAAGGTTAAAGACAAAAGACGATTAAAAAGAAAAGTGGAAACGCGTGTGACATTATAAAGCGCGAACAGTGTCAACGTCGCACCGAGTAGTTTATGACACATATTCATCTCGTCACCTGGCTCGCTGTGTAAACCTTTCGATGGTTTCTGCTGAACACCTTTCTCGTCATTTGGCTCTACCCGTTTTCTTCAAGAACCAATCAGCGCGTATTTAAGAGGACAATGTGATTGTAAAGAAGTACCCAAGTACTGAAGTACCCAAGTCTTGTGTAAACAGTAAAAGAAGTTCGAGGTATGGCGTAGCACATTCCAGGTACGTGAACGATCGGTCCGCGCCGCTCCCAAAATAAAATCTATACACATAAGTCTTCAATATGTATGGTGTAGCTTTGGCTGATCTATACATTTAATATTTCTGTGGTACAAGTATAGTTTAATCTATCCAGCTATGTGTCTGTCTGTCTGTCTTTTGCACTTTAGACAGGATTTATATCTGTTAATGTAATTCCCGTAAAGTCCTTTGTGAGAATTAACTTTTTCTTCGCACTGTCCACTCGGAAACTATGAAGACTCGGTCAGCAAACATATTTTTGAAAGAAATTTTTGTTTTCTGCTTTCTTCAGAACAAATAGATATCAGAATTATCGATTTACCTGCCCATTTTTCAAGGAAAACACCAAGGAACCATTGGATTTCTTTGTTGGCACAGCTCAGAAGGACCACCACGAATGGTCGGCAGTCAAAATAACAGAGAATTATTCTTTTCATTGGGACACTTCACAGGGAACAGAAAGGTAGGGCCTACCACTGTCGGTCCACTTCAGAGGAAACCCAGGGGACGGTAATCCCTTTGTCGGTACTGTACAGGTAGAACTTAGCAGTGGACAATCCCTTTGTCGGTTCACTACAGAGGGAACTCAGCGACGGACAGTTCCTGTGTCGGTTCACTTACAGAGAGAACTCAGCGCTGGACAGTCCCTTTGGCGGTACACTGAAGTACCCAAGCCTATCAGGTACAGATCAATTCTCAATTTTCCGCTGTCATTTTTAATCTCTTGCCAGTCATTGCCATAGATAGATAGATAGATAGATAGATAGATAGATAGATAGATAGATAGATAGATAGATACATAGATACATAGATAGATAGATAAATAGATAGATAGATAGATAGATAGATAGATAGATAGATAGATAGATAGATAGATAGATAGATAGATAGATAGATAGATAGATAGATAGACGAACAGACAGACAGCAGACAGGAGGAGAGACAGGTGCACAAAACAGACCAGGAACGAATAAACAAATAAAGATAGATAAACCGATAAAAAACAACAGGAAATATGTGAAATACAGCACTAACATCTAAAACGTAATCTATGGCACCATTGTTTATCTGGTCCCCTAGCTCAGTGTGTATATCTTCCCACATTGTGCGGATCATCATTCTGGTCAGCTGACACGTGTCACCCACAGCCAATCAGCGTCCATTCAAGAAGATGGAATGAGCTTTTCTTTGTCTAAACACAGGGAAATAATTCAGCCCAGGAACATAAGAAAGATCAATCTGTCCCAGACCTATAGAAAATTTATCATCGTAAAAATTTCTGGGATTTCAATGTTTATAGTTTTAAAACTATTTTTAAGTCATTGCTGAGTTGTACATTTGAAGTTGGCCACACAGAACTTCAGAACTGAAAGTTAATGTTCAAGATCAGATTTGCTGCCTCGGGTGTAAGGTGAATTTGTTATCAGGAGGTCCACTCACAGGGACGAATTGCTCCCAGCACAGAGTATTAGATATCTTGGATAGATTGACAGCTCTCTGAGCCTACAACGGTCAAAGTTGGCCACATTTTTTTTACTTATCACTCCAACCAACACTTTTACATGCTATTTCAACCAACATATTTACTAAAACACTAGACAATCATCTTATTATTTACACTAGCCAGTACAGTTTTCAGTCCTACTAACTATCCCATTTCTATTACATTTTCAATAGCAAACACTTGTAACTGTTATTGTACTAATCAACTAGTTACGCTAACCTACAATTTAATATATCTAACATACTAACCCAATTATCTGATGTTTCCTCTTTTTAGTAAGCAGTTCATTCCCCGTTGATTTTGTTGTTGTAGTTCTTCTGCTGCTGCTGCTGCTGCTGAGGTGCTACTGGTGATGTTGACAATGATAATATCAATACTGCTGCCAATTATAATTATTTTCTTTATTAACTGCAGCGTTTTAACTATCAATCACTGCGAAGATAAACCAACGCTGTTATTGTGAAACTCATCAAAGGCGTTAGATTTGTTAATTTCCTTAATTATTCGTCCAGTGACAGTGTCTGTTTGTCTGTTTGTCTGTTTGTCTGTCTATCTGTCTGTCTTTCTGTCAGTCTGTCCGTCTGTCCATATGAGTGAAATACGTGGATTTTTCAACTCTCAAAATTGTACACTAAGTTTACTAAAATTCGAAGTTGAGTTTCAAGTTCCTTTTCACCCTTTGTCGGATCGCTACAAAGGGAACTCCGGGAAGGACAGTCCCTTTGTCGGAACAAAACAAATGAACTTCACCGAGACTTCACAATGGAGGATTTTCCACTGTCAGCAACTTTCGATGGTGGGGGTTTCGGGTTGGGGCCACGGCGGCCCTACCAGAGAGCTGACCTATTTTAATATTATAAGGACGGAACATCTCAAACCTATCTCAGTTGACACTTGATCACTGTTGAGTGTGCATCTTTGAGAGTTTGGACAATTTTCATCCTCTGTGTGAGTTTATCATCACTTGTGACCAACTTCGTCATGGCTGAACCCGAGTTTCTCCCTTTTCATCACGAAATTCAGGAAGATTTCTTCGACTATTTCCAGTCCCATTTCAAAGTGGGGCCCGAGATTGGCATTGGTATGACCGGTCTCCCGGTACTGCAACTTACACAGAACAGCAATCCTCAAGCGCCGAGTCATTTGGCTGCCAAGAGATTTTCTCTGCTCACACCAGATGGAGCTGTCAAAAACGATATGTTGTTTTGGAGAGAGCTCAATGCCTTACAAAAAATCTCACATCCTCATCTGGTCAAACTGGTGGGTTCTGCACGTTGTCCCAGTTATCTGGTCATATGTACAGCGTTTTGTCTTAATGGAACCTTGGACTCGAAACTGCCGGACATAACAGATGAACTTCGGAATCGTTATTTTATCCAACTGGCTTGTGCTGTGCGCTATCTCAACGAGAAAATTAAACTGGTCCACTGTGATATCAAATTAGCCAATATCTTCATGGACGCCAACAACAATCCTGTATTGGGAGACTTTGGTCTGTGCCGTTCTATCACCAACAAGAAAGCAAACCTTGGAGGAACTAAAGGCTACAAAGCTCCTGAACTCATGGATGAATTAATCACAGAAATTGACTGCAGAAAGGTAACAGCTTTAATTTTGTTGTAGTTTTTTTTTTGTTCATTTTTTGTAATTCATAAATGATATTACTTGTGTTTACCACCGTTAATTTATTTTATTGTTTTTCAATAATTACAAGTAATTAATTCTTTAAAATACATTCTAACATTGACATTTGTGGATATATAGATAGAGTTATTCAGATAACATAATTATTTAAGAAAGTTTTAACGCTTGTCAGTTATTCAGTTGGCCAATGGAAGTTGGCGCTTTTCAGCTGTATCAAATAATTGTACTGAGTGTCTCAAATTGAACGAGGGTCCCGAAAAATTGTTCTTCACGAAATACCAGATATCATTCACCATGTAAATTAAAATCAGTGGTCTTAGTTTGGTCTCTCATGTTTCCACAGATCGACGTGTACTCACTAGGTGTAGTGTTGTGGGCTATGACATTCAAGGCCGATCCGCGTCTGTTTACTCCTGACTGCTATTTGGTGGTTCTCAATGGTAACCCTGCAGTAACAGAGTCTATCAGGTACACATAATCTATGTATCAATTCTTGATTTTACACTATCAGTTTTAATTCTTGCCATTCATTCCATCAATCGTACAAGTCCTCTATATTAACTCACTGATTATTGACTGCCTCACGTCTTTTATTCACCCCACTGTATGCAATGTTCACACAGGTGCAGTATAGAGGTAATGTTAGCAACCAACCCCCAGGCCAGACCTTCCATGAGACGTTTACTGAAGAGTCTACGTCGGTCACACTTTTATCCTGAACTGATTGATGCATTGTAAGTTCTCTGATGTAAAGGTTATTTCTAATCATTATATTGTTTTATCATTAACATTTTATCACTAATCAACTAAAACATTTACTTATCACATTAACTAACATGATTCTTCTTTTTTACTTAAAACACTAACTGCAATTTTTATTTTTAATATCATGTTAACCAACATGTGTGTTTATCACTTTAACCAATACTTTTCCTTATCACGCTAAGCAACGTTATTAATATTCTTGTTACACTAACAGACATTTTCATAATTATATCAATCTAATTAACATTTTTACCTATCACTCTAACCAACCCTTTTACTTATAACCCTAACCAACATTTTTAGTTATAACCCTAAATAACACTTTTACTTATCACACTAACAAACACTTTTACTTATTACACTAACAAACGTGTTTACGTATCACACTAACAAATACTTTTACTTATCACACTAACAAACTTGTTTCCTTATCATACTAACGAACACTTTTACTTATCACACTAACAAACTTGCTTACTTATCACACTAACAAAAACTTTTACTTATTATACTAACAAACGTGTTTACTTATCACACTAACAAATACTTTTAATTATCACACTAACAAACGTGTTTACTTATCACACTAACAAACACTTTTACTTATCACACTTACCTAAATTTTTACTTATCACATTAACCAATACGTTTATTTATCACACTAACCAGCATTTTAACTTATCACACTAACCAATATTTTTCCTTTCTGTCACACTAACCAACATTTTTCCTTTTATCACACTAATCAACATTTTTATTTTTATCGCATTAACCAACATTTTTCCTTTATCACACTAACCAACATTTTTATTTATCACACTAACCAACATTTTTTACTTCTCACACTAAATAACATTTTTACTTATAAACCTAACCAATATTTTTACTTATCACACTAACCCTTTCTTTTACTTATCACACTAACGAACACTTTTACTTATCACACTAACCAACATTAATTTTTTTCTTATATGACATTTTTCTTCCCATTTCAATAACAAACATTAATTATTCTACTAATCAACTAGTTTTGCTAACCAACAATTTAACACACCTAACATATTAACCCATTAATCAAACTAACACATGATAAAGGTGTGTATCACTGTCACACACCAAGGCCGCGGCTCGGCCTACCATTTTTTTAATCAGGCCACACAGAATAAATTGTTTGTTTACTGGACAGTTTGTCTGTGTGACGGTCCCAAGCCCGTACAAACTGAGAGGGAAAAGATGGCATTCCTACTTATGTTGTAATTGCGGGGAAAAAATTAAAGTACTTGGAGGACTCTACATCTTCACTCACACCTTCATTCATTATAGATGGAGAACTTACTCATTTCTCATGACGAGTTAATGCTTGTACACAGTTTGGTTACGCTTGAACTTATCGAGGTTTAAACATGAAATACGTTAAGGTAGCCAAAAAATGGTGAAAGGCGGCAAATGGCCATCATTTAACAGAAATCTCAAAACTCAGGCCATGGAACACACCGCCTTGTATGTCTGCCAGAACGACTACTGTGCCATTTTCATACACAGTAGAAAACTGTGTGGAAAACTATGTTAGTTTTTCAACTGTCGATGGTGTTGTCTTTTCTGTTTTGTTGATAAATTTATTCTCTTAAAGTGGATAATAGCTCTTTAAAATCTTCATGACCCGCTCATTCCTCCTTCAACTATACAAGATCTTAAATACCTACCTTGCACACTGGCCCTCCGAATTGTTCACCGTCATCCGAGAAGTCTAGCTGCTCCCTCCTACCTACCATATATTATAATCAGGGTCAAGATTTTTTCCCCACAAAAAACATTAGAAACATGCCTACACCGACCGTGGATCGAACCTGCTACCTTCGGCATGAGAGGCAAGCACCTTACCTCTAGACCAGGGGTCACCAAACTACGGCCCCGTCCGCGACGTCAGTTCATCCGGCCTGACATGGTACTTGATTTTGTTTGATAAAACCAGGGATGTCTAAAGCTACAGGATCGACAATTTGCTAATGCGGCCCGCGCTTGTAAGTCTGTAAGTTGTCCG
Organism: Onchidella celtica; assembly: GCA_963931925.1. Classification (NCBI taxonomy): domain Eukaryota; kingdom Metazoa; phylum Mollusca; class Gastropoda; order Systellommatophora; family Onchidiidae; genus Onchidella; species Onchidella celtica. Next base: position 4,511,556 of record OZ007576.1, on the reverse strand, counting down.
GCCCTCTGTGAAAAAAGTTTGGTGACCCCTGCTTTAGACCAACAGTTCTCAGGTGGAACCCTTACCCCTACTATTAAAAGCTTCCCATGTCTGGTGTAACTGGTCTTTCTTTGGTATTTTTACCACTTTTATATCTAATTTACCTGTGTGTAACTTTTTCTTTTAAAATTTGTTTCTAATGAGAGAGTTTCAAACTTACAATATATTTCGCAATTTTTTTTCTGTGCCACTTTTAAGACGTTATACATTACATGTAGTATTATTGTTTTAAACGATTTGGACTTCAGTTTGTTTTCATATAGAAAGATCCAAACAAACCCACCAGGAAGTGAAAGATAGATAGATAGATAGATAGATAGATAGATAGATAGATAGATAGATAGATAGATAGATAGATAGATAGATAGATAGATAGATAGATAGATACTCACACTCAGACAGACAGACATGCAGACAGGCAGAACTACTGTTCGGAGATTAGTTTATGTGAGAGAAATTTACTCTCGTAATTTATGACCATCGATCATCTAGATCTCGTCCCCTAGCTCAGTGAGCAGACCTTACCACACTGTGCGGATCACCGTTCTGGTCAGCTGACACGTGTCACCCACAACCAATCAGTGTGCATTCAAGAAGACGGGATGACCTTTTCATTGTCTAAACAAAGGGAAATAATTCAGCCTAGGAACAGAAGAAAGATCAGTCGCACTCAGCCCTAAAGAAAATTTAAAAAACAAAACCCCCAACCCCCTTTCATTTTTTTAAAACGAGTTTTTAATGCATTGCTGGGCTGAAAATTTAAAATTCGTCAAACAGAACTTGAGAATTAAAAGTTAATGTTTAAGATCAGATTTGCTCCCTGGGGGCCCTGCCCTTGCTATGCACTCTTTGGCCGGTGTATGTAAAGTAGGGGGAGGAGGGGGGGGGGGGCAGTGATTTTCAATCAACTACAAGTGCCGGTTAAAAGAACAAAATCTGCAGATTTAGATTTGGTGAACGAAAGAAGAAGAAGAAGAAGAATCTTGGTGGGCCGGATGTATCCCGCCGCCGTGTCGCCAGTTTCTCCACAAGAAAATTTCTGTCATTCTTGGCTTTGCGATACTTTTTTTTTGTTGTTGTTGATTTTTATTTCCCCCAGTCAACAATGTTCCACATCAGTCGTGCTACGCCATCACAGATTCTCTGTCGGTTTTATTTGAAATACGGTATAATAAGGTATTCATAATTTTGATATAAAAATTCTAAAAACTATCCTTTCTACACACACAATGGCGTAGGGTGGGTTGCCAGCGCCCGGGGCAAGGCAGATATTGCTCCCCCTGGCTCTTGGATGGCACAGTCTTGGCAACATTTATTTATCCTGTCATGATAAAAAACTGTAGAATGTTCGAACATTGGGAGATTTTCTGTTTCTGTAAGTGTGGGATGGAATGCTATTTTTTTTATTTTTTGTTCTATTTTTTTTGCTTTTGAAATTTTGAGCCCCTAAGAATTTGACACCCGGGGTAATCGCCCCCGTGCCCCCCCCCCCTCCCCTCACGCTACGCCGCTGTACACATGCATCATTTTGTAAAAACACGGTATTTAAGATCTTGGATAGTTGAAGGAGGAATGAGCGGGTCAGGAAGATTTTAAAGAATTATTTTAAGAGTAAACTTATCAACAAAACAGAAAAGACAACAACATAGACAGATAAAAAAACTAACATACCAAGTTGACTTTTTGTGTTTTTCATAGTGTACAAACATGACACAGTGGTTGTTCTGGCAAACACACAATTCGGTGTGTTCCATTGTTTGAGTTTTGAGTTTTAGATTAAACTGTGCGACAGAGCGATGATGGCCAGTTGCCGCCGTTCACCATTGTTTGGTTACCTGCACCTATTTGATGTTTAAAGCTCCATAACTTGAAGTGTAACAAAATTGTGTACAAGCATTAAATTATGGCCACGCTTAATTACAGACGTCTTATTAGCAGATGGATTTTTGGTTTTGTGACTTTTATTTAGGAAGAGCTCCTTTAGATCACAAGTCTGGCTTGTTTTGTTGATTTGAATAGACTCTTCTCTCGGTAAGAGGACTGGATTGGGGGTAACGCCTGGTCTTTCTTACGATATTGATGCACCAGTTTTTTTGTTGTTGTTTTTTTTGTTGTGATACTTACCGGTTATGGTGTCCTCCGTAGCATTAGAGAGTCCCTGCATAGTAACGTGTTTACTCAGGTTTCCCGGTGGCATGCTAAGTAAAACTCGCCTACCGAGTTGGTCAGGCGCCGTGGCGGGGGGGGGGGGGGGGCGGGGGGGGGGCGAATCTCCGCAAGAGCTGACTTTTTTTTGGTTCGATTTTTTTTCTGCTCCTCCCACCCCCACCCCCGTCTGATCATCGTTTCTTTGCTCCATAGTATAAAATTGTGATTAGGATTTTTAGATGAATTATTAACCAAGTGTGCCGGATGTGAAATCACAGACAAAATCAGACAAAGCAGATAAAAATGAACTAAACTTCCATGCAAACAAAAAAGTAATGAAACAAAACATGACAAATGGCTAACGTAGAAAACACCCAAAATATATTCTCAGTAAATACAGGATAGATCTAAGTGACGACAGAGAGAGATGAAATTTTCAGTTCACACTGACTAAAAGAAATCATTTACATGTTTAAAATTTGATTGACACTTTTATTTCTAATTAGCAACTGTCCAATTCAATCAAAAGGAATAAATAAAAGAAGTAATCTGAATCACGCTAGTAATGAACAGTTTTAACACGACATCAATTTAGCAAAATCCTTAGGAAACAAAATTATTCCTAACTAGCTGACTTCCCGGCCCTGCCCGGGATAAATCGATTTATTAGTTTCAGTTCTGGGTGATTATTATGGACCTGCTTCATTTTGCCTGTTCCTTTAGCTTTATTTTATTTTTGTTTGTTTCTTTGTTTTTAGATACGTTTTACAGCTCTCCCTTTGCGCGTTGACGTCAAGCGCGTCCCTCCAGCATCCGTCAAATGGCTATGATTTGCGCACGGGTTAGTTTGTTTGCACATCGCAGGAGGCGATAACGTCATGAGTTAATGGAAAAGAAATATTATAATATTTTCCTAGGCATATTGAAAACACAAACCTGTACTTTTGGCCCTGCAGCGTCAATCTCTCAATTCCAGACCCTTTCTTTTTCCTAGTCTAGGCACATTGAGGACACACAAAGTTTCATACTTGATAGTCTTAGAACTCAATCTCATCATTCAAACCAGTCCTAACCAAAAGTTGTTTTGTGAGTGTGATACAGTCTATACCGGAACCAATCTTAGTTACATTAATTTGCCGAAAAAATAGGTCGAACGCCAATCTGTCGCAACCTAGAAACTAATAAAAACGTTCTGCGAGTTGTTAATTATTTTTGTATTTTCTGTGCCGGCGACACGACGACAGTCTATACTACGCGCTGTGTAAAATCTGAGGGCCACCAAATCAGCATTAACAGAGGAGTAGCGAAAGGCGCGCTGCAATTGTCGTAAAGTTTCACTTTTATTAATATAGATTTATTAGTATAGATAATAATAATAATAATAATAAATGGCATTTATATAGCGCCTAACCCTGTTTGACAGGCCCTAAGCGCTTTACAGAACTTATTTATTACAGAAACAACATGTCAACCACAGAGCAGAATGGAGCTGCCTGCGAAGCGCTCAACACACTGCACTGCTTCTTTCTCTCTCCCTTTCTCGCTCACTCTCTCTCTCTATCTCAAAGCAAATTGTAACGCTGCCTGTTAAGCGCAGTTCACAACTCACAACAGTTCACAGCTCACAGCAGTTCACAACTCACATCAGTTCACAACACACAACTCAGATAATATTTGAATATTTATTAATAACAATATATAATTTAATAATGAATGATAATACATTTTTGTTGTTGCTGGTGGGGGAGGGGGGATGATATGGATAAATTTTTTAATCTATAAATTTCAATTTTCAATTTTGCCCGGGCAGCGGCCTTTCGGCCTGCTCTTTACGATTTCCAACTGCCAAGGTATCTTTAACGTGCGCAACGTGCACACGGGCCCTCCGAATTTTTTCGTCCTTATCCGAGAAGACTAGGTACTCGATCCTACCCCCCAATAGGACCAGGGACTTGAAAATATGAGAAAAATCCAATTTCCAACATGCCTGCACTGCCCGGGTTTTGAACCCGGGACCCTTAGCATGAGAGGCGAGCACCTTGCCTCTAGACCACCTTGTCCCCATATAATGAGCAGTGCAAGATTTAAAAAACAAAAAAAAAGCGCTAGCGTGGAATTGAACCCATTGTGTCACCGCAGACCACCATAGGCTGGAGGAACGTTTGCATAGTAGACACCACGAAACCAAGAAACCCCCATCTGCGAATAAGCACTTCTTACATTATATCTATAATGAATGAAGGTGTGAGTGAAGATGTAGATTCCTTCAAGTACTTTATTTTTTTCCCCGCAATTACAACATAATTATGAATGCCATCTTTTCCCTCTCAGTTTGTGCGGGCTTGGGACCGTCACACAGACAAACTGTCCAGTAAACAAACAATTTTGTTCTGTGTGGCCTGATTAAAAAAATGGTAGGCCGAGCCGCGGCCTTGGCATGTAACAGTGATACACACCTTTATCATGTGTTAGTGTGTTAGTTTGTTAGTTTGATTAATGGGCTAATATGTCACGCGTGTTAAATTGTTGGTTAGAGAAACTAATTGGTTAGTAAAATAATCAGTGTTAAATTTTGAAACTGGAAAGGAAATGTCGTAACTAAAGCGTTGGTTAGTGTGATAAGGAAAAGTGTTGATTAGTGTGATAAGTAAACATGTTGATTAGAGTCATAAGTAAAACTGTTGATTAGTATAGTGTGATAAGTTAACATGTTGATTAGAGTGATAAGTAAAAGTGTTGATTAGTGTGATAAGTAAACATGTTGATTAGAGTCATAAGTAAAAGTGTTGCTTAGTGTGATAATTAAAAGTGTTGGTTAATGTTATAATTAAAAGGGTTGGTTAGGGTTATAAGTAAAAGTGTTGGATAGAGTGATAGGTAAAAATGTTAATTAGGCTGATAAATGAAAATGTCGGTTAGTGTAACAGGAAGATTAATGCTGGTTAGCGTGATGAGGAAAATGAAAATGGCGATTAGAGTAGTAAGTAAAAACAGAAGAATCATGTCTGTTAATGTGATAAGTAAATATTTTAGTTGATTAGTGATAAAATGTTAATGATGAACCAAAGTAATGATTAGAAAAAACCTTTTATACCAGAGAACTTACAATGCATCAATTAGTTCAGGATAAAAGTTTGACCGACGTAGACTTTTCAGTAACCGTCTCATGGAAGGTCTGGCCTGGGGGCTGGTTGCTAACATGACCTCTATACTGCACCTGTGTTAACATTTGAAGAGAAAATAAGTATTAGGCGAACCAAGGTTGTAGTGCCTAGTTAGTACTCAGGAAAGCAAAGCGGGGGTGAAAGAAGGAAGAAAGAAAAATGATCAAGATGGGACTAGAACCCACAACCTCTGCTATAGAGCTTCTGCTTACCAATATTGACTTCTGTGTAAACATGCATACAGTAGGATGAGTGAAACACGTGAGGCAGTTAATAATCAGTGAGTTAATATAGATGACTTGTACGATTGCGGGAATGAATGGCAAGAATTAAAACTGATAGTGGAAAATCAAGAATTGATACATAGATTATGTGTACCTGATAGACTCGGGCACTGCAGGGTTACCATTGAGAACCACCAGATAGCAGTCAGGAGTTAACAGACGCGGATCGGCCTTGAATGTCATAGCCCACAACACTACACCTAATGAGTAAACGTCGATCTGTAGAGACAAAAGAGACCAAATTAAGACCATTGATTTTTATTTACATGGTGAATGATATTTGTGATTTCGTGAAGAGCAATCTTTCGGGACCCTCGTTCATTTTCGGACATCCGGAAAAAGCATTTGACACAGCTGAAAAGCGCAAACTTCCATTTCCCAACTGAATAACTGAGACGCGTTAAAACTTTCTTAAATAATTATGTTATCTGAATTACTCTATCTATATATTCACAAATGTCAATGTTAGAATGTATTGTAAAGAATTAATAACTTGTAATTATTGAAAAACAATAAAATAAATCAACGGTGATACAAACAATTGATATCATTCAGAATTACAAAATGAACAAAAAAAAAAAGGTATAAGGTTTTACCTTCCTGCGGTCAATTTCTGTGATTGAGTTATCCATGAGTTCGGGAGCTTTGTAGCCTTTAGTTCCTCCAAGGTTTGCTTTCTTGTTTGTGATTGAACGGCACAGTCCAAAGTCTCCCAATACAGGATTGTTGTTGGCGTCCATGAAGATATTGACTAATTTGATGTCACAGTGGACCAGTTTTATTTTCTCGTTGAGATAGCGCACAGCACAAGCCAGTTGGATAAAATAACGATTCCGAAGTTCATCTGTTGTGTCCGGCAGTTTCGAGTCCAAGGTTCCATTAAGGCAAAACTCTGTACAGATGACCAGATAACTGGGATAACATGCAAAACCCACCAGTTTGACCAGATGAGGATGTGAGATTTTTTGTAAGGCACTGATCTCTCTCCGAAACAACTTGTCGCTTTTGACAGCTCCATCTAGTGTGAGCAGAGAAAATCTCTTGGCAGCCAAATGACTCGGCGCTTGAGGATTGCTGTTCTGTGTAAGTTGCAGTACCGGGAGACCGGTCATACCAATGCCAATCTCGGGCCCCACTTTGAAATGGGACTGGAAATAGTCGAAGAAATCTTCCTGAATTTCGTGATGAAAAGGGAAAAACTCGGGTTTAGCCATGACGAAGTTGGTCACAAGTGATGATAAACTCACACAGAGGATGAAAATTGTCCAAACTCTCAAAGATGCACACTCAACAGTGATCAAGTGTCAACTGAGATAGGTTTGAGATGTTCCGTCCTTATATTATGAAAATAGGTCAGCTCTCTTGTAGGACCGCCTTGGCCCCATCCCCAACCCCCACCATCGAAATTTGCTGACAACGGAAAATCCTCCATTGTGAAGTTGGTTGAATGGCTGTTGGTGAAGTTCCTTTGTTTTGTGCCGACAAAGAGACTGTCCTTTGCGGAGTTCCCTCTGTAGCGAACCGACAAAAGGTGAAAAGGAACTTGGAAATCAACTTTGAATTTTAGTAAACTTAGTGTACAAATTTGAGAGCTAAAAAATCCACGCATTTCTCAAATATGGGCAGACGGACAGACAGATAGACAGACAGACAGACAGACAAACAGACAAACAGACACTGTCACTGGACGAATATTTAAGGAAATTAAAAAATCTAACGCCTTTGATGAGTTTCACAATAACAGCGTTGGTTTATCTTCGCAGTGATTGATAATTAAAACTATATTACTATATGGCCTTTAGCGTCTTTACAGACGGTCTTAGCAGCTAGAATATTCACTTTCACTTTGACTGACAGCTTCTCTCGTGGCTTATTCTACCAATGTTTGACCCGAGAGTGCGATGGCAGTGATTGCAGGTCAGTCTTTTGGGTTCACTTTGGCGAGTGTTTTCATTCCGCCTCTGTCGTTTTGTCAGGTATGTTTCTTTTGCCTTGAAGTCTATTGCGAGCGTGCCACTGCGCAATTTTTGTCTCCATCTGCTTCGATCATTTGCAAGGTTCTCCCATTCATTGGGGTCGATGTTGAATGCTTTCATCGTGACCTTGCAAGTGTCTTTGAATCGCAGATGTGGCCTACCTCTGGGTCGGTTGCCAGTAGCAAGTTCCCCGTAGAGAATTTGTCTGGGGATGCGATCATTTTCCATACGGTGGAGATGTCCAAGCCACCGCAGTCTTTTTTTGCCTAGGAGAGCCTGAGTTGATGGAATGTTGGCTCGGCTCAGAACTTCGATATTTGAGATCCTGTCTTGCCACTTGATCTTGAGAATTTTGCGTAGGCAGCGCAGGTGGAAGGAGTTGAGGGATCTTTCATGTTTGGAGTAGGTGGTCCATGTCTCTGAGCCATACAGCAGGGTGCTTAGGACGCAAGTTTGGTACACGAGTACCTTTGTTTTGATGGTCAGCTTGCTATTGTTCCACACCCTTTTTGAGAGTTTGCCAAAAGCTGTGGCCGCCTTTCCTATTCTGGCATTTATTTCAGTTGTTATGTCTGTGCTACCACTGATGGTTGAGCCTAGGTAGCAGAATTTTCCCACTTGCTCCAGAGGAGAGCCATTCAGCATGATTGGGTTGGGGTTTCTCAAGCCTTGTGTCAAAACTACAGTTTTTGAGACACTGATCTTTAGCATGAATTTGTCACAGGCTTTGGCAAGGCTATTGATGAGAGCCTGGAGCGTGGTTTCATCGTGGGCCACGATTGCAGCATCATCTGCGAAGAGGAGCTCTTGTAACATAATATGCTCTGTACGAGATTTTGCTTTTAGTCTGGCAACATTAAAAATGGAGCCGTCCACTCTGGTGTTAATAAGTACTCCACCTGAACATTGACCAAAGGCATTCTTGAGTAGGGCTGCAAAATATATACCAAATAAGGTAGGAGCAAGAACACATCCCTGCTTCACACCGCTCTCGTTTTGCTGCCTTGCCTGGGCTATTTTTAAGAGATGGTGCTTTGCCCAGAGGCACCACCCCTCTCTCTGCCATTCTAGTTAAACCCAAGGGAGAGACCAGGTCAATACATTTGGAACTAGTCCGGCTGCAGGAGATGCTGGAAGCCAGTTTGATGCAGTTCTCCCTGACAACCACCTTCGGGTCTCCACTCCTGATTTTCTGTCTGGGTTTACTCCCATAGCCTTTGCTATCATAGCAACACACAAGGCAGTGTGGTATTTGTTTTCAGGGTTACCTTCCCCTAGTCTTCCTCTCTCCCGAGATGACCCACAAGACAGTGGGGGTGACAGTAGCAGGCTGTATTGTGTACTGTCATACAATAGCAGAAAACTCTGGCCTGACAATATAACAATATAATTAAAACACTGCAGTTAATAAAGAAAATAATTTTCATTGGCAACAGTAGTGGTGCTATCGTCGTCACCATCACCATTAGCACCTCAGCAGCAGCAGCAGAACAACATCAGCAACAACATCAACGGGGAATGAACTGCTAACTAAAAAGAGGAAAAATAAGATAAATGGGTTATTATGTTAGATATATTAAATTGTAGGTTCGCGTAACTAGTTGATTAGTACAATAACAGTTACCAGTGTTTGCAATTGAAAAGGTGATATAAATGGGATAGTTAGTAGGACTGAAAACTGTACTGGCTAGTGTAAATAATAATATGATTGTCTAGTGTTTTAGTTACTATGTTGGTTGAAATGGCATGTAAAAGTGTTGGTTGGAGTGATAAGTAAAATGTGGCCAATTTTGACCGTTGTAGCCTCAGAAAGCCGCCGATCTATCCAAGATATCTAATACTCGGTGCTGGTAGCAATTTGTCCTTGTGAGTGGACCTCTTGATAACAAATTCACCTTACACCCGAGGCAGAAAATCTGATCTTAAACATTAATTTTCAGTTCTGAAGTTCTGTCTGGCCAACTTGAAATGTACAACTCAGCAATGACTTAAAAATAGTTTTAAAAAATATAAGCATTGAAATCGGAGAAACATTTATGTTTATAAATTTTCTATAGGTCTGAGACAGAGTGATCTTTCTTACTTTCCTGGGCTGAATTATTTCCCTTTGTTTGGACCCCCCAAAAAAGTCATTCCATCTTCTTGAATGGACGCTGATTGGTTGTGGGTGACACGTGTCAGCTAACCAGAACGGTGATCTGCACAATGTGGGAAGATCTACACACTGAGCTAGGGGACCAGATAAACAATGCTGTCATGGATGACCTTTCAGATGTTAGTGCTGTATTTCACATTGATTATTTTTTTATTTTTTAAAGCGGTTTATTCATCTTTATTTGTTTATTCCTTCCTGCTCTGTTTTCTGCATCTGTCTCTCTGTCTGTCTGCTGTCTGTCTGTTCGTCTATCTATCCATCTATCTGTGTATATCTATCTATTTATCTATCTGTCTATCTATCTATCTTACGAACAACATTATTAAGCTTCTAATTGAAATAATATAGGTGTTTGCTCACAAGGTCAAGTTTAAAGTTCATCATAATTCATTTTATTCCAGCGCTCTCTCAAAAGAATACAACAACAACAACAAAAATATTAGTATAATAAAAATAATATTATTTATTGCCGGGAATTTCCCTGATTTTCTTTCCTGTTTTTTTTTTTGTTTGCTTCTTTCTTTGTTCGTCTTTTTCGCTTTCTTCCTTTCTCACTCTTTTCTCCCTCGTCTTTCTCCCTCCCTCTCTCTCCCTTCTCTCTTTCTGTGACTCTGTTCTAACAGAACGTTGTTTCCGATTTTACATTTTCTTTTTTTTTTATTTGGAAGAGGGGGTGGGGTCTTTATAAAAGTGAATGACGTTAGGTCAAACCATTTTCAGAAGAAAAAAAAAAGAACTTTGGAGGAAAGAATGAAAGACAGAGAAGAATAGCAAAAAGAAATAAAGGAATACAATTTTAAAAAGACGCTCAAGAGAGAGAGAAAAAAGGAATAATACAGAAAGCATTATATCATTGTTGGGAAAAACCTTTCTGTGGAAAAGAAATGAATAAAATCACGTCAAAAACAAAAGGTTAAAGACAAAAGACAATTAAAAAGAAAAGTGGAAACGCCTGTGACATTATAAAGCGCGAACAGTGTCAACGTCGCACCGAGTAGTTTATGACACATATTCATCTCGACACCTGGCTCGCTGTGTAAACCTTTCTATGGTTTCTGCTGAACACCTTTCTCGTCATTTGGCTCCACTCATTTTCTTCAAGAACCAATCAGCGCGTATTTAAGAGGACAATGTGATTGTAAAGAAGTACCCAAGTACTGAAGTACCCAAGTCTTGTGTAAACAGTAAAAGAAGTTCGAGGTATGGCGTAGCACATTCCAGGTACGTGAACGATCAGTCCGCGCCGCTCCCAAATATAAAATCTATACACATAAGTCTTCAATGTGTATGGTGTAGCTTTGGCTGATCTATACATTTAATATTTCTGTTTTACAAGTATAGTTTAATCTATCTAGCTATGTGTCTGTCTGTCTGTCTTTTGCACTTTAGACAGGATTTATATCTGTTAATGTAATTCCCGTAAAGTCCTTTGTGAGAATTAACTTTTTCTTCGCACTGTCCACTCGGAAACTATGAAGACTCGGTCAGCAAACATATTTTTGAAAGACATTTTTGTTTTCTGCTTTCTTCAGAACAAATAGATATCAGAATTATCGATTTACCTGCCCATTTTTCAAGGAAATCATCAAGGAACCATTGGATTTCTTTGTTGGCACTGCTCAGAAGGGACCACCACAATATGGTAGGCAGTCAAAATAACAGAATTATTCTTTTCATTGGGACACTTCACAGGGAACAGAAAGGTATGGCCTACCACCGTCGGTCCACTCCAGAGGAAACCCAGGGGACGGTAATCCCTTAGTCGGTACTGTACAGGTAGAACTCAGCTGTGGAAAATTCTTTTGTCGGTTCACTACAGAGGGAACTCAGCGACGGACAGTTCCTGTGTCAGTTCACTACAGAGGGAACTCAGCGACGGACAGTTCCTGTGTCGGTTCACTACAGAGAGAACTCAGCGCTGGGCAGTCCCTTTGGCGGTACACTGAAGTACCCAAGCCTATCAGGTACAGATCAATTCTCAATTTTCCGCTGTCATTTTTAATCTCTTGCCATAATCGATCGATAGATAGACAGATAATAGATAGATAGATAGATAGATAGATAGATAGATAGATAGATAGATAGATAGATAGATAGATAGATAGATAGATAGATAGATAGATAGATAGACGAACAGACAGACAGCAGACAGGCGGAGAGACAAGTGCACAAAACAGACCAGGAACGAATAAACAAATAAAGATAGATAAACCGATAAAAAACAACAGGAAATATGTTAAATTCAACACTAACATCTGAAACGTCATGATAATTATTTTCTTTATTAAATGCAGCGTTTTAAATATCAATCACTGCGAAGATAAACCAACGATCTTATTGTGAAACTCATCAAAGGTGTTATATTTTTTAATTTCCTTATAATTATATTCGTCCAGTGACAGAGTCTGTGTGTCTGTTTGTCTGTTTGTCTGTTTGTATGTCTGTCTGTCTGTCTGTCTGTCTTTCTCTCTGTCTGTCTGTCTGTCTTTCTGTCAGTCTGTCCGTCTGTCCATATATGTGAAATACGTGGATTTTTAAACTATCAAATTTGTGCACTAAGTTTAATCAAATTCAAAGTTGAATTCCAAGTTCCGTTTCGTCCTTTGTCGGATCGCTACAGAGGGAAGTCCACCGAGGACAGTCCCTTTGTTGGCCCAGAACAAAGGAAGTTCACCGAGACTTCACAATGGAGGATTTTTAACTGTCAGCAACTTTCGATGGTGGGGGTTTCGGGGTGGGGCCAAGGCGGTCCTACCAGAGAGCTGACCTATTTTCATATTATAAGGATGGAACATCTCAGACCTATCTCAGTTGACACTTGATCACTGTTGAGTGTGCATCTTTGAGAGTTTGGACAATTTTCATTCTCTGTGTGAGTTTATCATCAGTTATGACCAACTTCGTCATGGCTGAACCCGAGTTTCTCCCTTTTCATCACGAAATTCAGGAAGATTTCTTCGACTATTTCCAGTCCCATTTCAAAGTGGGGCCCGAGATTGGCATTGGTATGACCGGTCTCCCGGTACTGCAACTTACACAGAACAGCAATCCTCAAGCGCCGAGTCATTTGGCTGCCAAGAGATTTTCTCTGCTCACACCAGATGGAGCTGTCAAAAACGATATGTTGTTTTGGAGAGAGCTCAATGCCTTACAAAAAATCTCACATCCTCATCTGGTCAAACTGGTTGGTTCTGCATATTGTCCCAGTTATCTGGTCATCTGTACAGCGTTTTGTCCTAATGGAACCTTGGACTCGAAACTGCCGGACATAATAGATGAACTTCGGAATCGTTATTTTATCCAACTGGCTTGTGCTGTGCGCTATCTCAACGAGAAAATTAAACTGGTCCACTGTGATATCAAATTAGCCAATATCTTCATGGACGCCAACAACAATCCTGTGTTGGGAGACTTTGGTCTGTGCCGTTCTATCACCAATAAGAAAGCAAACCTTGGAGGAACTAAAGGCTACAAAGCTCCCGAACTCATGGATAAATCAATCACAGAAATTGACTGCAGAAAGGTAACACCTTTAATTCTTTTGTTTTGTTTATTGTTCATTTTCTAATTCATGAATGATATCAATTGTTTATACCACCGTTGATTTATTTTATTGTTTTTCAATAATTACAAGTCATTAATTCTTTACAATTCATTCTCACATTGACATTTGTGAATATATAGATAGAGTTATTCAGATAACATAATTATTTAAGAAAGTTTTAACGCTTGTCAGTTATTCAGTTGGCCAATGGAAGTTGACACTTTTCAGCTGTGTCAAATACTTGTTCTCAGTGTCTGAAAATGAACGAGGGTCCCAACAAATTCCTCTTCATGAAATCCCAAATATCATTCAACATGTAAATAAAAATCAATGGTCTTAGTTTGGTCTCTCTTGTCTCTACAGATCGACGTGTACTCATTAGGTGTAGTGTTGTGGTCTATGACATTCAAGGCCGATCCGCGTCTGTTAACTCCTGACATCTATTTGGTGGTTCTCAATGGTAACCCTGCAATCCCAGAGTCTATCAGGTACACATAATCTATGTATCAATTCTTGATTTTACACTATCAGTTTTAATTCTTGCCATTTATTTCCACAATCGTACAAGTCTTCTGTATTAACTCAATGAATATTGACTGCCTCGCGTGCTTTACTCACCCTGCTGTATGCAATGTTCACACAGATGCAGTATAGAGGTCATGTTAGCAACCAACCCCCAGGCCAGACCTTCCATGAGACGGTTACTGAAGAGTCTACGTCGGTCAAACTTTTATCCTGAACTAATTGATGCATTGTAAGTTCTCTGTTGTAAAAGGCTATTTCTAATCATTATATTGTTTCATCATTAACATTTTATCACTAATCAACTAAAATATTTACTTATCACATTAACAAACATGATTCTTCCTTTTTACTTAAAACACTAACCGCTATTTTTATTTTTAATATCACGCTAACCAACATGTATGTTTATCACTCTAACAAATACTTTTCCTTATCACGCTAAGCAACAATATTAATTTCTTGTTACACTAACAGATATTTTCATGTATCAATCTAATTAACATTTTTACCTATCACTCTAACCAACCCTTTTTACTTATAACCCTAACCAACAGTTTTAGTTATAATCCTAAATAACACTTTTACTTATCACACTAACCGACATTTTCACTTATCACATTAACCAACATTTTTACTTATCACACTAACCAATGCTTGTAATTATCACACCAATCAACACGTTTATTTATCACACTAACCAATATTCTTACTTTATTACACTAACCAACATTTTTACTTCTCACACTAAATAACATTTTTACTTATAAACCTATCCAATATTTTTACTTATCACACTAACCCATACTTTTACTTATCACATTAACGAACACTTTTACTTATCACACTAACCAACATCTTTTCTTATATGACTTTCTTCCCATTTCAATAACAAACATTAATTATTCTACTAATCAACTAGTTTTGCTAACCAACAATTTAACACACCTAACATATTAACCCATTAATCAAACGAAAACACTAACACATGATAAAGGCGTGTATCACTGTTACATACCAGGGCCGCGGCTCGGCCTACCATTTTTTTAATCAGGCCACACAGAATAAATTGTTTGTTTACTGGACAGTTTGTCTGTGTGACGGTCCCAAGCCCGTACAAACTGAGAGGGAAAAGATGGCATCCATAATTATGTTGTAATTGCGGGGAAAAAAATCTAAGTACTTGGAGGAATCTACACCTTCTCTCACACCTTCATTCATTATAGATGATGAACTTATTCATTTCTCATTACGATTTAATGCTTGTACACAGTTTGGTTACGCTTGAACGTATCGAGGTTTAAACATGAAATTCGTTAAGGTAGCCAAAAAATGGTGAAAGGCGGCAAATGGATATCATTTAACAGAAATCTCAAACCTCATGCCATGGAACACACCGTCTTGTGTGTTTTCCAGAACGACTGCTGTGTCATTTTCATACAGTAGAAAACTGTGTTGAGAACTATGTCAGTTTTTCAGCTGTAGGCGGTGTTGTCTTTTCTGTTTTGTTGATAAATTTATTCTCTTAAAGTGGATAATAGCTCTTTAAAATCTTCATGACCCGCTCATTCCTCCTTCAACTATACAAGATCTTAAATACCTATCTTGTACACTGGCCCTCCGAATTGTTCACCGTCATCCGAGAAGTCAAGATGCTCCCTCATACCTACCATAGGATCAGGGTCAAGATTTTTTCCCCCAAAAACATTAGAAACATGCCTACGCCGACCGTGGATAGAACCTGTTACCTTCGGCATGGGAGGCAAGCACCTTACCTCTAGACCAGGGGTCACCAAACTACGGCCCCGTCCGCGACGTCAGTTCATCCGGCCCGACATGGTACTTGATTTTGTTTGATAAAACCAGGGATGTCTAAAGCTACAGGATCGACAATTTGCTAATGCGGCCCGCGCTTGTAAGTCTGTAAGTTATCCGGCCCTCTGTGAAAAAAGTTTGGTGACCCCTGCTCTAGACCAACAGTTCTCAGGTGGAACCCTTACCCCTACTATTAAAAGCTTCCCATGTCTGGTGTAACTGGTCTTTCTTTGGTATTTTTACCACTTTTATATCTAATTTACCTGTGTGTAACTTTTTCTTTTATAATTTGTTTCTACTGAAGGATTTTGGAACTTACAATTTTTTCTCTTTTCTTTGCCACTTTTAATACAGTATACAGTACATTATAGTATTATTGTTTCAAACGATTTGGACCAGTTTGTTTTCGTAAAAGGTTCCAAACTAACCACCAGGAGGTGATAGATAGATAGATAGATAGATAGATAGATAGATAGATAGATAGATAGATAGATAGATAGATAGATAGATAGATAGATAGATAGATAGATAGATAGATAGATAGATAGATAGATAGATAGATAGATAGATAGATAGATAGATAGATAGATAGATAGATAGATAGATTTCAGTGTGAAATCTGCTTAGCTATTTGCACACCTCCAGTTTCAATTTTCCCGAACTATCCAAATTTTCTGTGGGTGGAAGGAAAAACAACAACAACAAAAACAGGTGACGTCATGCATTTGTTAAAGACTTGAGTTCCATCTCTGACTGCACAAGAACATTCTCTGGTATTTTCATTTTAGCTCATATCTGCGGTAGGCAAAACCAATATCGCCACACAAAAAAACAACAACAAGGAAAATGTACGGTATGATCATGCCGACCCCTTTCCACTTCCGGTTGGAAAATGAGCACAGAATGCTCAGCAACTCTACCTTTGGGCGTGGAGACTCGCCCGCTGCCCTAGCAGTCGGCTGTATTGTTATGGGAACGGTCATCCTGTACACATTCTTTGTCTGTTTAGTTGACACCTTCAGAAGAAGACGTGCGCGATCACCGACACAAGAACAGTGGGCGGTGACTGATCGCTTGAACCAATCACAGCACAAGCAGAGTCCAACGGGCATTCACTCGGAGGACTGTGATAGGCCAGGGAGCGGAGATCACACGACAAACCACGTGTTTGTCAACGAAGGATGTGACGTTCTTAGATATGAAGAAAGAACAGAACAGCATATCGGAGGGGATCATACATTCTACGGACGTAAACGGTGAGCAATGCTTCACTTGTCATTTGCATTCAGTATCTGTGCTAATAAAAGAGAAACCAGGACACTACAGCACAAGGTGGTCTAGAGGCAAGGTGCTCGCCTCTCATGCCAAGGGTCCCGGGTTCTAAACCCGGGCAGTGCAGGCATGTTGGAAAGTGGATTTTTCTCATATTTTCAGGTCCCTGGTCCTATTGGGGGGATAGGATCGAGTAGTTCTTGGAAATTGGATTTTTCTCATATTTTCAAGTCCCTGGTCCTATTGGGGGGTAGGATCGAGTACCTAGTCTTCTCGGATAAGGACGAAAAAATTCGGAGGGCCCGTGTGCACGTTGCGCACGTTAAAGATACCTTGGCAGTTGGAAATCGTAAAGAGCAGGCCGAAAGGCCGCTGCCCGGGCAAAATTGAAATTAATAGATTAAAATTTATCCATATCATCTCTCCCCCCCCCCCCCCCCCCCCCCGCCAGAACAAGAAATAATAAAACAAGTAAAGTGAGGTGTAAATGCCAAGGGCAGCGAACCTCCTAAAATAAAGACCTCAAATCATACAGCACACTTTTCCTTATACCTCATTTACCAAAGATTACGTCAAAATTAGTACCGTACCAAAGTTCCCCAAAAAGCAAAAACAACAAAAAAATCTTCACATCGAGTTCCACCAAATTTCAAGGATGTTTCCAAAAATCAGCTTGTCTTAATTGAATATTATGGTGTTTTTTTGTTTTTTTCTTATCGCACAGCCAATCACTTGGTTCCAACTCTGCAAGATACTGTATGTTGGTCTTGGCTCGTTATGTATAAGTTATCAATGCATTGAAAATTATTTGCAGGTTTGAGATGCAACAAAAACGTATCAGTAACAGTGCATTGAACCAGCGCAGGCGATTTTTCCATATTGGTTTCAGTTCCAACTGTTAAATACACACTTGTATATATTCATTATTTCAATCATCAAAAGTCCAGTTTGCAGATACTGACAAAGCTCATTATCATTGCAGGTGTACGAAAGAAGTTTTTATACCCCATTTTTCAATTAAAGAAAAAAATCTCACGATCACAGAAAAAGCTCCAGATTTAATTTCATTACAGAGCCCCCCCCCCCCCCCCAAGGTTTGTAATGAAGACTGACGAGTCAGTAAATTTGGACTTTGAATTGATTTGTTCATGTAAGCCCTGTTCTTACCGTAGGTACAGTAGTCTCCGCCTAAGAACCCGGTCAACGGGAGACAGAAAAAGCGGGTTCTTAGGCGGAATGGGCACTTATTTAGGTGGATACAACACGAGGCCCAGTGATACCATGTGTAATAACCACATACAGCCCCCAGATGTACATGTGCCATGCAAACCAAGCGCGTGGTCAATTACGTATAAAATTCTGCCCCTCGAGTCAGACAACAATAGATGTTAGGTAATGACTCGGCTAATTTAGTCTAGGAGTGGCCTGCTCGCACACGAAAGACGTAACTCTGGGCTCCATCCTTTGTACGGTTCGCCTCCCCCTACCTTCCCTCCACCTGTTCTCTTTCACTGTACTGTGTGGCTGTTCTATTCCGTCAACTTGAAAGAGAATTTTGTGTTTAATATAGAAATTTTACGTAAAAGTGTGATTGTCTGACGGTCAAATGCCGGGTTCTTAGGCGGATTTTTCGTTTCAGAGCGGGTAATTACGGATGTAAATTATAGTGAAAAAATTCGGTTTCGCGGCAACAGCGGGTAAGGCGGCGAGTTCTTAGACGGAGACTACTGTACTGCGTTAACATTTTCCATTTGTTAACTTTACAGATGTAACGGAGCTTTTCTAGCTTTATTTCTATTTGTGGTATTTTAATTGATCGGGCTTAGAAAGTCATGCTACAGTAAGGTATCCCCCCCCCCTCCCCCATCCAAAAAGAAAGAAAAAAACAAACTTGAAAAGCGCGAAGTGGCCATTTACTATAGTGACATGCCGTTAAATCCAAACTCGAAGTCAACGTCCATTGAATCACAAAATTTGGTTTCTTGAAGTTCGTTTTTTTTTTTTTTTTCTGACTTCACTAGGCATGGTGACAGTGCAAAATCTGACGCCGAGAGACAAAAACATGGTCAGGAGTTTCTCGGAGTTCAGGCCAAACCAAAATTTCAACAACCCCAACCCAAAGGCCCCACGATCTCCGGAAGCGGTCCAGGCGAATTCCCGTCCGAAATTACAAGACATAAAAACGTTTCCGATGCTACATTGAAATTCACGCCAACAGAAGGAAGTTCAGTGCCAATGAAATCAATCAAAATTGCCGTTGCGAGAGTCACAGATTCGGAACCGACAGACACGCCTGAAACCAGTCTGGACGCTGAATGTATCAAACCCTTTGCCGTGGATGAGACTCTGGATCCTGAAATGAGGTTTGGGTTATCCAGTCAACACAAGCCAGATCATGACCTGCTGATAAGACAAGCAGACTCTATACATAGCTCGATGAGACAAAGTCTGCACCACTTGACCACCCTCCGGCCACTCTTGAATAAACGTTTGATTTCCAAACCCGGTCATTCAGAGAACCAGTTAGGTGTTATATATTATGATCCCTCACTACAGACTGGCAAAAATTCCTGCTATGCTGTAGTCAGGGATCCCTACGAGAGTATTCACCGGCATAGATCTAGTCGTAAGTTTGTAGGCAAACCAGTCTCAAGCGGCGCTGCAACCCTGACTGCCATCGCTTGAAACTTACCCGCAGTCTCGTGCATGTTTCCGCCAGATGCTTACTCTACCAGTACCATGTTAAAATGACGGCCAGAAAAGAGAAAACGCTATGTGTTGTAAAGACCCGCATAGAAACAGTCAACAAATTATACAATATTAAATTCCAAAAGAATCAGACATGGAACGAATTCTTGTTCCAATCCATGCTGCGACCGTACTGATATATATTTTTTTTTTTTCATTATTTTATCATTGTAAATATTTTTTCAAGTCTTCCACTACGACATGAAGGTAATACAGCCCAGACTTAAGAAGCCGTCAAAACCTGCCAGTTTCACTCAGAACCACCACTTCATTGTTTTAACACATAGTTTCCGGTTACTCAGAAATGCCCAAAAATGCACCGCAGTACTTAGTTAACAAGAATGCTTGGGGGATCCATGACACAGTTTCTTGAGTTAATCACAGCAGTTGTGATCACTTGACTCGCGCTCTACAGATCAGCTACGATAAAATGAGGCACCCACGGTGGATTCACACCACACCCACCTACACATTTAGTACTACTTGAATTTCTACATTTGCACACTTTTCCATGTCCATTGAATGGTTGAATCTCAATTGATACAGTTCAGTAGTGATAACTGAATTTAAACCTTGAATTTAGCCTAACAAAGTTATTGCGTTCCTGAAGTGACCGGTAGCTACCGCCCTGATGTTTCCAATGTACGCCGGCTAAATATCCATTGTATTAATCATTGCTTGAGATGTGCTAGAAGTAAACAGCGTTTTTTAAGGTAAGCACCTTCACAGCAGCTTTCTTCCAATTGCTACAGCAATTACTGAGGCTTAAAAGCGGAAGAGAATCACTCAAGATTGTTTCTCAACATACGCCAACGTTGATAGGTGCTACAACATCGAAAATAACTTCGATAGTCGTTCCAGTGCCATACGTGACTGGGATAGTTGTCTCTTGCAGTGATCGGGTCCCAATCATAGTTTTAAGCAACAAACTTTGTGGGTTATCACACTGTGTTATATGAGGATATACATTGACTCGTATGTCGCCAATTCATTTGAAATTCTGTTTTGAAAATATTTCACTCAACAGTTGTTTTTTTTTATGGCACTTTCTGTCAGGTTGAAGAAAATAAAACTTAGTCTTCTTAATGTGTGTGAATGGTAGTAGTTTTTGTGTGGGTGTGTGATGGTCTGGAGCAGTACTCTGGTGGATCAGAGCTCTATGGACCCGGATCAAAGGCACTAGATATAATAAGATGAGACACTCCGTGCTTCGGGACTCTAAAAAAAACCATCGTGTGCACAGTTTGAGAGCAGATCGGGAGTTGAACCCTGGCGCATTGTGCGAAAAAGAATGCTTGATATAATGATAAATATTAATGATGCTGATTTGTTACACTCCTACTGCGACTAAAAAAAGAAAAAAAAAGCAGAGTTTTCCGACAGCGGTTGAAGTTATAATTAATTACAAAATAAATGACTTCAGTCAAGGTCTACAGCGACAGTTGAACAATGAACAAAACAATATTTTCCCTATATTGGCTTTGTAAAATACCGCATTTGCATGACTTCCACGCATTCGCCGCTAAGGCCGCGCGCGCACTATCCTGTTTCGCCCGTGGCTTGGCTGCAAATGAGGATTTTTTGACAAAAGCCAAGCCACGGGCGAAACAGGAGAGTGCGCGACCGGCCTAAGTGGCGGTGGGAAATCTGTGTGCGCTAAATCCTCTAGTGGTCTCATCTTATTGTATCTAGGTATCTTTGTTCGAATTCCCCTCAGCTGTGAAATGAGCGAAACTCATTGCTCCCGGTGGTTTAAGTCAGTCACTGAGGTAAATCAACAGTAAGATATGGTATACATGTCTGATGGTATGAAGTTTTGTGTATGAGATAATGTCTCCACCCACAACTTAAAAAACAAAACAAAATAAAAACTACATGTTGCAGGTAAGAAAGTAACATCTGGCTCTTACGATTAAGGCACTCATCTGCGCATGCGCTCTGTCACAGTCAACTTAAGAGAAACCAACCTCATTTTTCCTTGCATGTTTTATTATCAAAAATCATAAACTCCCCTGCAACATCCTCACATTATACTATTATACAATACAATGTAAACTATTTTACATCACTACAACTACGAAACTGATCATAAATCAGTATTACAATTTGGTTCGCTTATCGTGGAGAAACATCCTCTTTGCTGTGCAAAGTCAATTGGAAATGTCGTGATGATTCTCCGGTCAACAAAAATGTCCACTGTGCAGGGACTTTTTGTCTTAATCAACTGTATGGACATTTTCAATATAAAGAGTAGCAGTGATGTGAGTTTAAACTTTATACCAAATTCGACACTTGCAAAAACCTCCCTTTAGTACACCAGTGTCTCAAATATGTTAGGAACGAATTTTATGTCCTTCTACAAGTGAGCCATTGGCGTTGCTATCAGTCCATACTATTACCAAAGATGATAACTACACCAACATTGAAATAAAACCATTGAAACACAAAATAATATACTAGACCTAGTAAATAGTCATGAAATACTCAACTAAAGCACCTAGGGGAGTGTTTCTCAAAGTGGGGCGAGGCACCCCAGATAGAATCTTTTTGTATTACTGCATTACTTTGTTCGGTAATGGTGGGGCACAGGCTTGTTTTTTTCTAAACTGGGGTGTGGGACAAAAAAACAACAACAAGAAGTTGAGAGACAATTCATGATTTAAGGTTTAAGACCTTACTGAAAGCAGTGGCCTAGCGTGGGTTGTCCAGCCTCCTCGGCAAGGCAAGTACCGTGTTCCCTGACCCATGGACCGTTTGACCTCCCCGAGTCGCTTCCACCACTCCCCCCTCTACCACCCCCTCCCGCCATATGTATTTTAAGAAAATACTGATGTACTTACATGTAAAGTAAAACACATTTATTGCTTGTATTCAAATTTATTTTAAATTCGGCTTTGCGCAAAATGTTCAATAACAGTGTTGAAAGTAATCTCTCTGAATTGACAGTGTTTGCCAGGTTAGTCTCTCTTGATTCAGTGTAGATCTCTAATATGTCCTGAGTAATTACTAATTTAAGCTTTGAGAAATCTCTTTCACTACTGGCAGCTGGAACAGTGATCGTTCTGAAATTTTGCACCCCTAAAAATCTTGCCGACGCTACGCCACTGACTGGAAGCCTCTTGCTAATAATGATACAATAAGCTTGTAAGTGTTACTGATGGGCGGAGCTATACCTTTCCGTTGTTCCAATGGCCAAATGAAAAGACACGAACATTTTTAAGGTCAGAAGAACATTCTCACTCTCAAATTATTTGCTGTATTGAAGGTGGACACCAAGTTGACATGCCATGAAAAGTTCAGGCGGTTTGGGCCCAATGTATCCAACAGCAAACAAATTATAAACCTTAAAGCCTCATACTATTTGCTCCCACATGTTTGATCAATAAATCCATTGAAAAAAACAACAACATTTCTTAAACCATTATTTTATTTTGTTCGCATGGTTTGAATTAAGTTAATGTAAAATAAACAAATAGATAAATACATGAGCAAACAAAAATAAACATACATGTATAAATAAATAAATGTACACGAATCTTATTAAAACATAACAAATAAACTATTTAATAAACAAATAAATTGTTATGTACAAATGTACAATATATAAAACACATGCAGAGGTTAACACTGTTGGGACCTTTCATTTTTCCTAGGAGATCAACACTGTTTATTCCACTGGGTTCAAGAAAGATCTGTAGTCTCGCTCTCTATAGAAATTCCTTTTCGTTTTTATTTAAAACAAGACATTTCCAACCAAATATAACTTCTTCCAGTTCTCAGTACTACACAAAAGCAATATTTTAGGATTAGAGTTATTTCTGTAAGTTTTTCTGTAAGTAATGCTCTAGAAATGTGTTACATTTATAACAGGTAAGACCAATCAACTGCACGAGCAGAGAAAAGCTAAAAATAGCAGCTACGCAATAACAGATGACGTCACTGCCAGCGAACGCATACAACACACTGAGGCAAGAGAACCAGAAAAGGTTGACCGCTACAAAGATGGACACAGCACACAATCGCAGTCGCTGCAAATCTGAGCTCAGAACAACAGCGGACATCCCAGCGTTGACTTCATTACCGATGTATTGAGCCTGGAGCCTCTCCCAGAAGGCGTGTTCCTTGTCCCCGCCACCCTCCTGGCCATCAAGTGTAGGCAGTCCAGAGATGACGGTTCTGTAATCTGAAATTGGTCAAGGGATAAAGTCACGTACTTAGATATAATGGAAAGTGTCCCATTGAAATGTCCCGTGGAACAGAGAAATCCTTTTGGGTGGGGGTAGGCGGGAAGGGAAGAAAATGCCATTTGTCACAATTTTTAGATCTTTTTGTTATTAAGAAAATATTTATGTTGTAGGTCATCTTTGAACAAAAGAGGTGGGGGAGGGGAGGGGGGGGGAGGAAGGAGGTCCCATCGAGATGTAAACTTATTTTTCAAAATAAATTTCTTGGCAAATTGGCCACAAGTCTTGACAGTTCATGTTTTTATTTATTTATTTACATCTATTTCTTTACTTTTAGCAAGGGTACGATGGATTCAATTGGTTTCTTTTAATTTCAGCGATAAAAGAAAATAACGTTGGTAATGAGAGGGAATGTAGGGGAAGAAATATAAGAGGATGAGGGAAGTGGTGTATTCGATGGGACCAGCAAAAAAAAATCTTATTATTTTATTCACGACACCGAAATCGTGATGTCGACCATCTGTCAGTCATCTCGTCAATTTGGATACAAGCTTTTTTTAAGATTTGGAGAATCCCAGGTTCTGTGACGTCCTGCGTGAAGTCAAGCCATGAAGACGTCATTGCTATGATGTTACATTTTACAGCAGAATGTGAGATTTTATCATCCCAAAATGTTTGCTTCTTGACTTTGTATTCATAGCTGTGCAAACTTGCTCAAGTGGTCATTTTAGTGAGACACTCGCACATAGGACGAATGCTTCAAGTTTCAGATGCACAGAAAAGAATCACTCATTCTCCAGACTTCCACGTCTCCAGGAAATGGCTGTGGGATGAAACATGGGAGTTCTGAAGACTGACTTACAGCAAGGACCGTTCCCCTTCTTTTCTGTAGTTCTGCACGACAAATTTTGGCTGTTACAAAGATGACACGGATTTTATTTAAAGTAGGATGTATTGCAAATTTTACAGGAAATTGCTGGCGTGCGTTCCCGCCATTGTTTCCAGGCCACTGATTCAGTAGACACTCGACAATGGCCGATCAATGTTTGATGTCTAGGGGCACGCAATTTAAGGGAAGGAACCGCAAACATGTCAGACAGTTATTTCCTAAGGTTGCTTCCCCTGTTTAACATGCATGCTGATGGCCCCAAAGGGAACTTTAAAAGCTTACGACCAATTTTCATGGAAATGCGGTAGGATTTGTGTCCACCATTTGTCTCCTCCTGGGAATAACATGATGGTGTGACCGTGGCCTCTGTCTCCTGCTCTCTACGGAGAGGGCACCGAACTTAAACTCGTCCGGTTGGAGTAGAAATGCCATCTGACATTTTATTTGTTCGTTTATTTTTTTGCTTCAACTCTGTCCGTTTCTGGCCTGTAACTGGGGTATTTTAGATATTTGTGAATTCTAGTCCTATGAGAGGAGGAGGATAAAATCGGAATTATCATGTACAATTTTTATAAGGTAAAATTCACTTTGAAAATATTGTCATTTCAAAGAAAGAAGTAGAATTGTAATGCGGCTTTTTTTTTTGGGGGGGGGGGGGGGGGGGGTAAAATCTCAGTGTAATGGACGAAAATTAAAATTATTGACTTCAAATTTCTGACATTTTCTGAACTCGGCATAAACCAGGGAATCGTTGTAACTCCAATAATTCCAAAGTAGAATTTGATGAGGCAAATAGTTTTTGTTTCTGAAAAGTGTTTTCCTCCAGCATGGCACCCCTGGGACCAGCCATTAGACCCCTACAATAAACTGTTATGAATCAAAAGTAAAGCAGAGAATACAGAAAATCATATAGCAATTGGCTAGTACCATAGCAAAATGATCCACTGATTCTGGACAATTATCATTATTAAATTCATATAGCCTAAAATTAGACCATAATGGTAGTACTGGCAGAATGGATAAGCCACTTGCACCAAAAAACCAGCGGTACGGCTTTAAACCCAAAGAAAAACATGGCGACGCACAAAAAAAAAATATATATATATAATAAAATCGGTGTGGCCAGGGTTCTAGAAGATGCCAGGAAGCCAAAGGCCGAAACGTGTAAAGAAAAAATCCACTCTTCCTCTGAAGATTTACATCCATCCCGCTCCACCTGAAGAGTTGCTTACGACCACTTTAGATCACCAGCTAAATTGCTATTACGTTGTGTCTGGGCTTCAGAAGCAGTTTGGTGCTCGGTCTTACCCCTGAAGGCATCCTTGTCCTCCTCCTGTACAGGTTCTTGACAACATCCGTGACTGCCAGACTAGACAGAGCAAAAATGAATACAGATTATCAGTCAATTGATATTCGCGGGCACTTTCACAATGGAATATGAAACATCAATTAAGTACCCAAATAGACCGTGCGAGGCGCAAAGTGGCTGTTATCATGCCGAGGCGCCAAAAATAAATAAATAAATTTTTTAAAAAGTCAAACTCAAACCCAAACTCTACACAAATTCTGTTCATTAAATAATTAAGAGCAAAGCACAGCCTCATATTTACACCCTCTCTTCCCATTTTCTAGTCCTTCAAGGATAAAGCAAAAGGCTGACTCACGGGAACTTTATGTCTTCATAAAATCAGCTCAAACACATTCTGTCATATTGCATGGTACATGCTCACGAATTTTGACTCAAGCAACAAACATCAGTTTCAAGAGTTTGAAATAAACATCTATATAATTATACGAATGGCGTATATAAAAAAAAACTAACTGTATTTTATAGGGAAACAGTAAAGTTTAACTGCACTCAACCAAGGCCAGAATTAGAACAGCGGATGCCAGTAATTATAGTCTCTGCAGTTCTCCGTAAAATCTGCAATGTGGTGTTAGGTGTATGTTGCAATGTGCTGTTGTGTGTACTTCAACTTGACAAGATTAGATTACCCTAGCGCGGGTCTCAGTTGGGAGCGAGTGGACCAAATGGATTAAAGTTGGCCCTGCCTCAAGAAACAGTGAACATAACCAACTGTGAGTACTTTATGTCATGCATGACAACACCGAAGGGCGTGTGGCGGGTGCTATGATGATTAAATTATCTACTACAATCAGTTAAAGAAATCTGCCGGAGGATGCCAGTCCTGCTAGCTGTGTGTACCTCTCGAGTGCCCCAGGACTGGTCCAGCATGTTGGCCAGTGCATAACCTGGCAGGACAACAAACATAGCAGGAAACAGCAGGGCGTAGGCAAACCCGTAGACAAGACTGAGGCTCTCTTTGGGATGCAGGAGAGCGGCGTACACAATGGAGATGATGAGAAGGAACACCAGAAAATATGGCCGAAACTGGACAGAGCCCCACACCACTAAGTCTGTGAACAAAGAAAATAATAGTCAAACGTTTTAAAAGAAACATTGCTGCAAATCCGTGCTGAGGGCAGTCATCAGTGGGTTTACAGTTTTCAGTCTTCAGTGTATGTAATGACAAAGAAACAAAAACAAAAATCCTTTTTTATTAATACTAAATGACATTTACTTCAAAAAGTTTACTACTACCATCTATCAATATATATATATATATAAAAGGCCTTAAATTACAGACTCCGAAGCATGAACTGTGTAAATAGGACTGCTCAGGCTCAAGATGTTATCACGATCCACAAAACGGCATGTACATCTATCGTCTAAACCGTCATCACAACTGCCACCAAGTCCGTCACCACCACCACTGGCACTACTGCAGCAACCACCACAAGTACCAATTACCGTAAGACAACTAAAGACTCAAATCAAGATTAGATCAGTATAGCTAAAATATCTACATTTAATCAAGCAACCACTGTGTATCCGCCTGAACGCACCACTGTCGTAACATCAACTTAACATTTTCGAAATCATTGGCCTCTTGTTAAGCTAGATCAGGGTGGATGGCGTCATGCAACCACAGATAGAGTTCAACTAGCCCAGAAGCTGTCGAGGACCAACTTTGGATGCCAGTCAGTACAGAAATAAATCCAACAAGCAGTTTTTCTTTCGCTTCTCTTGTAAAGTTTGTATTTTGGACACACGGCAATAGTATTTCCAGGTGGTGATTATGACGTATTATTTTAATATCTCCAAATTATTTAGAATTACGTACTGTCATATACTTATGAAATGAAACTATTGGTAAAAATAATTGCCCTGATGGGTTTTCAGGAGGCACAGTTGCCGCAGTGGGTTAGGTTAGGGTTGAGGTTGGAGTAGTGATGGGGTTGGGGGGGGGGGGGCGAATTCTCTGGTTTGGTATGTGGAAAGAGCCAGACTGTGAAGTGTATGCTTTGGTAGGACAACAGTCTCTATGGTAGCACTCCCGTCTCCAGAAAAAAACAACGGTTATTCCCATTCATGAATCTAAACAAAACTGCCCTGGCACTAACCCTAACCCTAACTCTGGCCCTAGCTTTAGGCCTGATCCTAACCCCTATCCTAATCCTTGGGACAAGAAAACCCAGGCTGTCAGTTGTCCCTAGTTAGGAACATTCATTATTCCTAACCAAAAACACAAATTATTATATGTAACGAAACATTTGGATCACATACATTGACTTACCTAGTTGGACAGCCTGCACAACATAAATAATGAAACCGACGCCCAACACCACAACAATGGAAGCCATGGCAAAGGTCATTGCTAAGGAAACAAGCTTTTGTTTACTCTGGTTGGCAAGGCAACAGACTGCGCAGTAACCAATGAAAAGCGCCATTGCAATAGGCAAAGTGATGGGTAAAGGGACTGAATAGAGGATGTCCATTCCTGCACACAGAAAGACGAGAGTGGTAGAAGGGGAGAGAATCACCCATAAAAACGTTGTGAAAAGGGAGATAAGAAACATTCCCGAGAAAGAGGAGTTATTTCGCACGAGGCTGGTCACAGACATGAATATGGCCGCCATGTTGGAGAGTTCCGACAGAACCCAGCGTCTTCTCTGGCGTAAGAATTCTCCTACAGTCTCCGGGCAGTGAGTGGAGTTGTGCGACTCTGAGGAATAAGCCAATCGCCAGCCACTTTGCATCAAGAGTGTACACAACCAACGGTCTTCCCCTGGAGATAAAAGCAGATCATGACTAAACGATCGTTAATGTTGTCTTCCTTATCATGATCCATGACTATATATCCAGAATGATTATCTCCTTTGCCACGATCCATGACTAAATATCCAGAGAATGCTTATCTCCCTTGCCATGAGCCATGACTAAATACCCAGGATAATCAACTCCCTTACCATGATCCATGACTAAATATCCAGATGATTATCTCCCTTGCCATGATCCATGACTGGATATCCAGATGATTATCTCCCTTGCCATGGTTCATGTCTAAATATCCAGAATGATTATGTCCCTTACCATGGTCCATGACTAAGTACCCAGAATGAGTATCTCCCTCACCATGTTCGATAACTGAATATTCAGAGTGATTATCCTCCTTACCATGACCCATGACTAAATCAGCAAAGAAACATTATCTCCCTTACCATGCTCCATTACTAATTATCCAGAATGGTTATCTCCCTTACCAACACCCTATTGTTAAATTGTCGAGAACGGTCATTATCTCCGTCACCATGAACTTTTATTTCCCTTAAGCTGGGTTCTTATGTATACGGAAACGGAAACGGCAACAGAAACGTCAAAGAGGCTTCAAGTGGTGAAATAGAAAGAACGTTTCCGCACGCCGTTTCCGTACACATGGAAACACGCTTTCTTTTTAATGTATGAGGGATTATTTTTTTTTGCCGTTTCCGTTTCCGTGCACATGAGAATCCAGCTTTACAGTGATCTACGACTTAAACTATCGACTGTGATAATCTCCCTGACCACGAATGGTTATCTCCAGGACTAAAGTCAACATGGTCATCTCCCTGACTGAACTATCAACAATTATGATTTCCTTTACCATGATCCATGACTAAACTGTCGAAAGCTGAGCCAGGCGGTTGGCTGAATTCTTCCGCTGTTCCCGCTATGGCAGCTCCGCGGTAAATACTGAAACATCCGGGACAGCAGGTGACAGAGCCAATCACATTCTGAGAAGATTTGACCAACCAGAAATCTGAAACAGAGTTAGATATCTCCGTATTGACCTGATTGCAGTGGGATCTAGAAAACGATATTATTAAGTTACTATGAGAAAATGGAAAAGAGAGGAGCGAGTGAGAAAGGCCAATTATGTCAACATCAATAATTAACTGTAGGATCTGGAAATGAAATTTTAGCAAATGCAGCGTGATGTAATATAATGTAATGTAATTATCTCGCATAGCTTCCAAATCCACAAAAAATGATGTGCTCTTAGGCGCTGAGCTAAAATAAGAAATAGGATTAACATACCGTAACATCAATTTATCATGCTCCCACTCACACACATTAACGAAACTTAATCTAATCTCATCCTCACATTCTCATACTCGCTGAGACCAAAAGGGACGTCATTCAGTTTCAAACAAAACAGTTCTAAACAATTCAGTTTTGAGTCTATTTTCAAATGCGCTGATGTACTCACTTTTTTGTAATGTCAACGCTGATGTTATTCCACAATTAGCAATTCAGTAAAGTTGCAGAAAAGACGTGTTTTCCTCTACAGATTAGATATGAATCCTCTGGATTCTAAAACCTTTTCTTGTTTGTTGTATTTTCGTTTTTGCTGTTTGACTAACTTTTGTTGGAACACTCGTGTTTATTTTCATACACGGATAATTCAAGAGAAAAGAAGAATCTGAGATTTCAGGAAACTCTATGACAAACACTTAATGGCTTTGTTTGCACCATCTCTTTGCCCCTGTAGCGGTGAGGAGCGGAGTGGAACGGATGCCGTGGACAAGTATACAAAGGCAAAGAGTGTTTTACTTTGTCTGACGTCATTTTCCGTAAACTGGCGGAGCGGGTGCTGTGGGCAAGACCACTTACTTAGAGGCGATTTCAAGGTCATACTGCACTTTGTTTAGGTGTTGCTATTAGGCACTTGGCCATCCATATTGATCGTATTAAATACTAGAGTAGCCAGTACACCCATGACTGGCCAAGTCAATGCACGTTGTGGTAAAAACGCCACGTAACGCCTTACGAAGATTACCTTTGGCCCGTTGATAGTCCCGTTACTGGGTACTTAAATGCACATTAGTATAATATTACAGGCAACCCAAGTGTGAAACCTCCTTTGGTCAAATCAACATCCTCATTATAGAGAGCTTTACTGCATATTGTCAGGTTACAGACTGTCTGCGAGAAAAGATTACCTTTAGCATATTCAAACTTCTGGTACCAGACAATAGGTTTAGCTGTGCCCACAGGCCTGGTCCTACCACAGACAGCGCCAAGACGTGGGTCCGCCTCACACTGCTCCAGGACGTGTTGGACACTTTTGGCCGTAAACTCTGAAATAACGAATTCCAGCCAGCTTATATAAAGACTTTTTCTACATATTTACAGAATTCCTACACGAAACACATTTTGAGAACTTTACAGATAGAACATTACTATAGAAACTTTTGATATATATTTGTGAAATGTTTAATTAATGAAGCTCTCTCGGTATCAAGCTTTTATAAAGTAGCCAATAAGTGCCATTATCGGGCCCGCCTCGCCGTTAAACTTAAATTCAGACTAAAAATTTTCACTAATAACTGATGTCAAAACGACCTTCTTCCCTTCGTTTATCATTATTGAGAAGACCAGGTTTGACAACCTAATTATTGGACCGACTACTAAACAACAACTCAATCCAACTACTGTCTTTGGCCCAACAAACCAGCTGTTTTCTCAGTGCCATGCTGTCAGAATCATCGAACACCAACTCTCCAGATATGTATAGTTTGTTGGTGTCTCCAGCCAGGTCAAATGGGGCTTGCATATAGCAACTTTGTCAGATTGCCAATTACAACTCAAAATTCCTAGGCATGGCACGGCAGTCCTACCATGCCCTCAGCAGTATCAAAACTCTTCTCGTTCCTCTCGGCAAAATCGAAGAGATTAAATTGTCCTTAGCATGCTCCATGTGGGTCATACCTACCTTGCATAATATGGCTTTTTATTCCGGAGGGAAGATTCCCCCGAATGTATAGCGTGTGGCTACCAGCTAAATGTCAGACACATTTTAACAGAATGTGTGGATTTTGCCCAATTCGGAAAAAGGGCAATATGCCTGCGGAATTATGAAAGAATTATTTTCTAACATGGACTCGAGACGTACATTTTCGTTTCTGAAGGAGGTCGAAATCTATCGTTTTCACAGATCTTGAACATACTTATTACAAAATTCATATAGCAAACAGATATACCTTTACTGACCAGTCTTTTCCCATTACATTTTCAATTTCGCCTTTATTTGATCTTACTGATAAGAATCCGAAATTTGAAAACTAACCCAAACTAACGAAATAACGAAAACGCCGTGAAAGATGCAAAGTGGCGCTATCGTGCCGACGCACCGTTAAACTCAGACTAGAGCGACATTGTGTTAGGACTTTGTGGTGTACGCATGACCACGTGCCCACAGCCAAACCAGCAATATACACATCTGACCTTTACATTCACATATTCACCACTCTATAGTACAGTTGAACAATCACTACCCGCAAAGCCTCTATGAATACCCAGACTTTGCAAAGCTCGCAGTAGGCCCAAGGCAGATGGGAAATGTAGACCCCTATTTCAAACTGTCTGCTGAGGATTTCTGTTCATCTATTTTGTATCTATATTTTTATATTCTGAAAGCAAAATGGCAGCCCAGAAAGCATGAGCAGCCAGCTCCTCTTCAGAGCCACCCACTGGCTCGACGTGTGCAATATGTGACAGACAGTTCATTGTCCAGATTGGACTTATCAGCCACCTTAGAAGACACTGCAAACCAATAGAAGATGATGTCATGGTCATCATCGAGGACGATGGACGAACATTATCATCATCATATTATTATATTAGTATCAATCTTTTATGAATCTTTATTATATATATATATATATATTGTGCTGAAAGCCCCCTTACCCTCCTGCCGGCCACAACCCTCTACCCCTTTTCCCTTGACTCTCATCACAAGATCAACATTATTTACCAAAGAATCCCCCTCTCCTTCCTTTTCCTCCACGGGGGGGGGGGGTCCCCTCAATTCCATAAGCCCAAGACAAAAGGCCTACCTAGCCTCCTCCTCTTCTCCCCCCCCCCCTAACCGCTCACTCAAGGTTATGGCCCGTGAGTATCTGAAGGATCTTTTACACCCTTACAACATCAATACATGTATCACCCTTCCTGCATTGAACGTCAACCTCTAAGCGACATGACGAAGTAATGAATCTGTATGCTGATATCTCAAACATCAGTCAATCACCATTACACACACCTCCTTTGCTCTGATTGTCTTTGCTCAACGTAAAATGTCAATTTGGTGACCAGGAAAATGAGTCAATACCGATTCCTTTGTCGCTACTAATCAATGTGGTCTGGTAAAATTAACGAGAAATGAAAAAAATATTAATAATATTGTCTCAATATGGTATCGTCTACAGATAGAGTGGTCACAGCTTGCATGATATCACCGAGTCCAAGAAACAACTTAATAAAATGGACATCTTAATTTAATTTGTTAATTATAACTAAATGACAAACGCGGTTTTGCCCGGAGTAATCTTGGTGGTTTTCTACTTCTTTTTTTTCTTCTTCTCTCTCTTTCTCTCTCTCTCCCTCCTCTCTCCGCGAGTCTCCCTCTTTTTCTCTCTCTCTCCCCCTTCTCTCTCTCACTCTCTCTCTATCTCCCTTCCCCTCTTTTTCTCTCTCATTTAATTATCTACAGTCTTGTTTCGATTTCGTGCACACCAGGGCGCTGCGCGCTCCTTTCCACGTAGGAACATTGCACCACACAGAAAGCGTGTCTCCCGCGCCCGGGGCTTATCAAAGAGATTTATAAAAAAAGGGGGGGGGGGGAGATAATTCTATTTTACTGTCATTGCCACATCTTTCAAGGATTGACTTAAACTTGAATAAACACAATATTTCGACGCAAAGGAGATTGGGTTAGATTAGTTGACACTATGAACTGTTCATTTTATAATTTTTGAAACTGTCATTTTGGCTGTAGCTCTGAGCAAAAACACCAACAACAGCAAAAGCCAATTTGCACTACCACAAAATACTCCCCATTGTATTTTCTGAAATAATAATCATAATTGGCCCTTTTTCGTCTTGGCAGATGGTCAGCAGCTAAATAGTTTTTGTGCTGCATGCCTGGGCTGTGGGTATGGAGAAAGTGCCTAGCCCATGGTGCACTTTCCCCCTCTCGACAGTGTTGATTTGATCCATTGGAACGACATGGTCGATACGCGTGGAATCAACAGTGTTGCAGGAGGTGCATTCCTCCGTGTAGTTTGCCTTTAGGGGTTCTCCCTATTTTTTAAAATAATTAATAATGAATTATATACCTTTTCTTTTTGTTGGAGATATGGAGGGGGGAGGTGATATGGCTGAATTTTAATCTATCAGTTTTTAGTTTTTGAAATCAATGTCAGAAATTTGTTCAAACAATAAAGTGGCTTGATGATGAAATTTTTTTTTTGGCTTTGAACAAAGGTGATTTACCAGTGTCCGCATCAGTTGTCAGCAGGTAAACATCTTCCAGTGTGGTCTTGAAATCCTGGACAGGAGCTGCTGAACTTGCCGCCTTGCCGGTTTGACTCTCCCACGAGAAGAAAGTTCTGGTACTGCAATGGTCGGGCAAGAGAAAAGACAAGACTATTAAAGGGTCGTCAAATTTCGTTAAAATCTGACTCTTCGCTACACTGTTCAGTTACGCCGTGGGCGACATTAGTTAATATTAACTCTAGTACATGAAATAAAACCCACAAAAAAATGTAATGATTATTTATTTAGTATTGTTTTGTGTTGAAACTGAGGCTTTTACGGACGCAACTAAGACCGTCATATTTTATCATTTGGGGGTGGGGGAGGGGGGGGGGGAATTAAATGATAAATGCCGGATGTCCCATGATTGTTATTTCACGGTCGTTTGTCCATGAAGAGAATTTTGCACGTACGTATTTTCTTTCACACATGCGTCTTGCTGAAGTCGTGGGGGCTTTTCATGTCCATGGTGTGTTTTTTCCACAAACCCATGGAAATGTCCACGATGAATATAGTTGCATGCGCATGTTGAAATTACGTACGTCAACTGCACCGCCTGCAGTTTCGGTCCATCATTATTTTAGTCAAAGCAACCAAGACCATAGAGAACGGCTTTAAAGACTGGTTTACCGGTATCATCTGGTAGGCAGTTTAAGTTGCAGGTGCCAGGTGCCAGGTGTCAGGATGCACGAGGACAGACTAGGGAACGTAACGAGCCCCATTACAATTTTGCATAACTGAAATTTCATATTCTTAAGCTCAACTCACCTGTAGAAACCGGAGGAACTACTGTAATCCTTATCTGACGCCACAGTCGAGAAGGAAGATCTTCGAGAGCTCAGATGTCTGGGCAAAGCCTCATCGGCAGATTTCAGATGTCTGGGGTCGTTCACTGGCAGTGTGTAGCAAGATGTCTCTTTGCAAGTACAAGGCCCTTCATGGTCACCTGAAGTATTTTGTTTGTTGAGCACAGATGTCATATTGTGAGAACTGCAACAACACGTCAGATTTTGTAAACCTTGGTGACCTCCGATGTAGTCTTTGGTCACTGTGGGATTTCTTACTATTGAATCGTCAGAGTCAGAAACTGCAGGTATCGAAGTATTGAAGTAGTTGAGATTCAATTTTTCATTTGCACGGCTCAAGTATTTCATATACGGATTTCGAACATCAAAATCGTTCTCGAGGCTAAACTTGCTTTCTTTATAGAGCTTTTTACCACTTAGGGCATCGCCATATTGACCATCTTTGCCATCCGTTTTGAGATTGCCACATCTAAATTGCAAGACGTAATGCATGTACATAACCTGACTCCATCGCTTTTTGGCCTTGACTTTGGCAGAGTCCTTGAAATGTATGTAGAGAGGGTAGTTCAGTAGTGACCCCGTGTGAACTTGGCAACCATAGGGTGTGGCCAGCTTGTCCAGGTATGAAAGATCTACTTGGAACATGTCACACATCAAAGAGATCAAATGGCGGCCCCGCGGATTAATTTCGTCGTCTGTGATTGAGCTGTCGAAAAACACGTGCGCTTCAATATTGAGTTTGTTGTTGTCATTGTTCATAAAGACATTCTTTATACTTTTTAAATATCTTTTCATCTCTGTTTCACTTTCTTTATACATTGTCGTACAGATGAACACTGTTTTTCTCCTGGGGGAATTCAAATCTATTTTAGCACGTTCCGAATTCTGTTTTGCATCAATAGATCGAGCCTCGTGGTTCATAATCATTCTTGGCTCCAGAAAAAACGG
Organism: Onchidella celtica; assembly: GCA_963931925.1. Taxonomy (NCBI): domain Eukaryota; kingdom Metazoa; phylum Mollusca; class Gastropoda; order Systellommatophora; family Onchidiidae; genus Onchidella; species Onchidella celtica. The sequence continues at coordinate 4,475,365 of OZ007576.1, read as the reverse complement.
ATTCCAGGTAAACGAATAGAAACTGTCTCTCAGATCTCGACCGGTTTCCACGGGATTTCTGAACCCACGGAAAGATGGCAGGATGAAAGGTATGAGCCACGTGACCGCGGATAGACCAATGGCAATCAAGGAAAACATATCGTTTCCGAAGACTTCCCAGAAAGCAGCCGTCTCGAAATCGTTCCAGAGCACGGCCGTGGTCAGGACTGTCATGGCGGGGCACAGAAACAAAGGAATCATCATGCCAGGTTTGATCAGGCAAGTTTTTGACGCAGCTACGACGTTCATGAAGCTGAGGAATCCACCGATGCAGCAACAGACAACGGCCAGCCAGACCCCTACTTGTGACAGCTCGCTGAATGCGAAAAGAATGTACGCGCTGGTGTAGATTCGGAACTGCTCCAGCTTGAAGAACAAAGAAAGTAACAAACCGGCCATCACTGACATGATCTTGATGGGGATGTAAAGTAGGTCAACGGTGGAACATCTCCTGCCGGTACGGCTGGATAAGATGGTGATTTTGTGGACAGCCGGGCTCCAGATGGATGACAGTAGGAGGAAGCAGGTGCTGAGAACAATGCAAGCCGCCACTGACAGGCTGAGAGAATTTAAACAACAGTTTTATGCTTGCAATCATAACAAGGCAATGAATTAGAGTAATAGTGTACATAGTAATATGGTAGATAGTTTTAGTTTGGAAATGGTTCGTTAGGGAAAACTGCCCTATTGGGTTACTTGACCTTATGGATTAGAATTAGGGTCAGCGTTATGGACAGGGTTAGGGCCAAGGCAGTTTTGTCTCCACTGATGTTTGAAATAAATTGCTTTTCCCCCTTAATTTCTTTCTCTTATTTCTTTGTTTATTTTGGGGGGGGGGGGTGCTTGGATAAAGACGGTTTTCATTTTCTGCTTAAAATTTATAAAAATGAAAACCATATCGGGTGTCATGATTCAGATGTTATTAAAACTCACGCAGAGAGTGAGTTGTTTTTTTACCAGGGCCATGAGAAATTGGCTGGTGGCCTTGAACGGTCCTCGCCAAATTATAGTTGGTGAGTAAATAAATGTAAAGTTAAACTGTTAGATTCACGCTTGTGGGTTTTAATGTTCGTGATTAATAAGTAATGGAGTAGGGGTGAAACAAGGTGGGGACAGTTGACATTGTTAAGTATGACTAGACAAGTTTTTGCACGTTAACTGGCTGGTAGAATAGTGCAGACGTATTACTACAGTTAAAATGGTGGGAGGTTTCGACCTATGAGATAGCTGAACTAATTGGGCCAGCGGACTAGCACGCTGGGTAGTTAGATAGTATATAACACCGTGTAACGTTCAGATTTAGTGAATACAGACGAGAGAAGCATCGTTTCGTGAAGTATCTCCGGTTGGCCAGTACCTGAACTGTGTGGTCTGAAGACTAAGAAGTCCTTGCTAACGGACTGACTGAGCTCTAGAAAGAAAGGTCTGAGTGGGCTGACCTTTGAAAGCCCACGCTGCGCTATTTTGATGTTCGCGCTTCCCAGTAGGCGTGAGCAATGGTAATATATCTTAATTATTCAAGTATAATAGAGATCGGAGATAGAGAGAGAACTACAGCCTCATAGGAAGACTAAGGAAACCCCAGCTGGCACTCGACCACGAGTGTCCTGTATGATAGATCTATTGCCATAGTATGATTGGAATAATATAGCACATTGTTGATGAATTGAATAGTGATTGTGCATAAAATATAGTCTTTTGGCAACTGCTTAAATTACCTACAAGCCGAAGAGTGCTTCTGTAGGCTTTGAACGTACTGGGCTCTCCTAACATTTAAGCCCATATGATTTATGAAGAGTTTGCCTGGCGACTGGCCAGTGGCGACTCAACTGTCACTTTAAATTGATATCCAGTTTCGTATAATATACCTATTTACTATTGATTGCAGTACCTCCATAGTTACATGAATATCATTGGTTAAGTTATTAATTAGAGTTTTGGTTTGAATATATACCTCTATTGTCTTTTGTTTTATTAATATTTATGTAAACTATGGCCTGACCGGCCTGACATATATACGCTCTAGTTATTTAGTACTTTTCTTGTGTGGTTGTGTCCGAGTGTGAGTTAGCTGCCTCTCGTGCAGTCGTAACATCCCCAAGACCCTAACTCTGCTCGTGACATCTGGAGGGGACCCCACTGACATCTGAAGAGGACCCGTCACCTTCTGACATCTAGAGAACACTACTATCATCGGAAGAGGACCCCGTCAACAGCTGCAGGTCTACCACTCTAAGACTCCACTGTTATTTATGTAATTTTTGTAGTTTATAGTTTTGTATACTGCTGATTTTTTTTTTTTGTTTCTCCCCCACATGTCTGGCATGTCCTCTCGTCATTGATCCTGGGACCACTACGAGGGACTGACAGCTAGCATCAGGAAAAGACAAGACCAGCGCTGTGGACCAAAGGAAAGAGCCAGTCCATTTTGCCCAGTTAAGTGAACCATCTGTATTTGTCTTCGTTTGAGGGGTTCGTCGTTCCAGCTCCCCTACTTTTGACAGGCATTATTTTTTCTTTTGTATTAGATTAGATACGTGGGTGGTTGGAAGGGATCGAGACTTAGCATACCTCTTTTTGCCAGACTAGCAGATCTAGATGGCGTTTAAAACGGATAGGAGATACGCTTTGCCTTGAATAGTTCTGTAGGGACCTGTTATTCGTATAGATTGTTAGCGTTCTATCTTCCTCGTATTTTAGGAAGACGTCTCTCCTGTTCTTTTTCTTACCTTTTTGTAGATAGTTTCAGGTTAGTCAGGTCTGTTGTCGTTTGTTCTTTCTGTTAGTCTCGTCTTATTCTCCATGTAATTCTTTTCCATTATAGTGTTGCATTATTATATTTTGTATTCATACTTGCTATATTATTGCCTGGGATAAATCACGTGTCTAGGGCACGTTGAGAGATAATCTGGATATTAGAGTTGTTAGGCTGGTATAGCCAAGGAAGTTCATATCGTGAATATTGATTTATTCCGATTTATAGCAGAGGGAACGCTGCTAGGAGTGTACGGAAAATACACTGGGAATATTACATTGGTATCGTTAGTAACGACCAATCACGGAAGCAGTAGACTGACTGCTTGAGGATTAGGAGAAATAAGTGGAGTTAAGTGATCGCTGAGATAGCTCAACCACTACTTGGTTGACTAAGACGTACAGTTTGTTGTTGATTTCGTTAATTTCGTTCATACTGCAGGAACGAGCACCCGCAGAGTGCAATTGATAAATTGCTTCAAGGGAGAATAAAGTTGGAGATTTTTCAGGAGCTGTCCTCGATTAGGACATTATTATATCGTATTATCGACCGATATCATGGCCGAACTACAGAAATATTTGGAACTGGCCCAATCATTTGGCATACCGGAAGCTCAGCGTGCTTCTTGGGTAGACCAGAAACTGAAAGAAGAACGAGAAGAAAAGGCCGCGGAGAGATTACGAGAAGAAAAAGCCGCGGAACGAGAAGATAGAGCCGCGGAACGCGCGGAAAAACAGGCTCAAAGAGAGTACGAGCTCGCTTTGAAACAGTTAGAAGCGAAGCAAGCCCAACCTACCGGGGCTCCGGAAGTTACTTCCAATAATAAAACGAAGCCTAAATTGCCAACCTTTAATGATAAGGTTGATCGTATTGATTCCTACCTACACCGCTTCGAACTCCATGCCGTTTGCGCGGGATGGCAGCGTAGTGAGTACACGTCATGCCTCGCCAATCTTTTGACAGGGAGAGCGTTGGAAGTTTTCCATAGCCTCACTATTGATGACGCTAGGGACTATGACATTCTAAAGACCGCGCTATTAAAGCGTTTCCAACATACGGAAGATGGATTTCATAAGCGTTTCCGCGATTGCCAGCCGGAGGCATCTGAGAATTTCTCTACTTACGTGGACCGCCTCCGCCACCTACTCAGCCGTTGGACTGAGTTGGCCGGTGTGGAAGAGGGAAACTATAAGAAACTATATGATTTGATAATTAAAGACCAAATATATATGTCCTGCCACACGGACCTGGTGGCGCATTTTAAGGAACAAGCCCCCAAAACTACCGTCGAGATAACATCGATAGCGGAACGGTATGCTGCAGCTCACCCTAATCGATCGTTAGCTAAAGCTAAAGTAAGCGAACCGTGTTACGCCGGCGCTGCTACTAAGACACCGGTACCGTCGAGACAATCAAGACAGCCCTTTCGACAGTCGCCGCAGGTTCGTCCACGGTCCGAGCCGCGGGTTAGCAGGAGGCAACCGAATCCCCATAAATTTTCGCGGGACTGGGAACCCCGATATACACGTCCTTTCCCTACCGGAGGACCGCGTAACAACTACTATCAAGCGCCCACATTTCCTTCTTATCGAGGTACACCTCGAAGGGATGATAATCCAGTCTACTGTTATAGATGTGGCGCCGGAGGCCACATTGCGCGACAATGCAGAGTTAGATTAGATGCGGCAAATGCATGCTCTGTAGCATTCACCGAAAACCGCGGTTACAGAACTAGGAATGCCGAAACCGTAGATAAAGTTATTCCAGTTATGTCCGCCCTCCACGAGCGAGGCGTGCTGACATTGTATGAGGGACGAGTAAACGCCATACGAGCATCCGTATTGCGAGATTCAGGCTGTACGACCGTCGGTGTACGTGAATCGCTGGTCCGTCCTGCACAACTCCTGGATCGCGATGCGACATGCATTACTTTTGGTGGTTCTGTTGAACATTTTCGTTTGGCGGAAATATATGTTGACACACCGTTTATAACTGGTGTTGTCACGGCCTGCGTGCTACCAAATCCGGTCGCCGACCTAATCATTGGGAATATTCCCCACTTAAAGGACGTCTCCGATTGCGAACTCGGGATTTGGGATGATAACGACATTGCGTGTGTCACGACAAGACAACAATCGCGTCGCCAGAGTGACGACACATTACGATCGCCTGTCGTCGATTTGGATGTAACCCCCGAGATTTTTCGTAACGAACAGCGCACAGATCCATCACTAAAGCCCCTCTTTGCTAAGATTGATCCGGACAACCCGGATACATCCAGGTTCTGCCTTAAAGACGACCTCCTATATCGCGTTTTTCGGGGAAAGCGCGAAACTATTTTGCAATTGGTCATACCGAGATCATTTCGCCGAGACATCACCCGCCTCGCGCACGACACGCCATTAGCGGGCCACCAAGGCAAAGCGAGAACAAAATCGAGAGTCCTGTCTCAGTTTTTTTGGCCCGGGGTTTACGGGGACATAAATAGCTATGTGTCGCGTTGCGATACATGCCAGAAAAGAACCCCCAAAGGAAAAACTTCGCGGGCACCTATACAAGAGATGCCGCCGGTTTCCACTCCATTTCAGCGAGTTGCCGTCGACATCGTCGGGCCATTACCGAAGTCGGATAGAGGCCATCGGTTTATTCTATCAGTAATCGATTATGCCACCCGTTGGCCTGAGGCTGTCCCTTTAAAGGAAATATCGGCCGATCACGTCGCCGAGGCATTGGTGACCATATTCACACGTGTCGGATTCCCGTCCGAATTATTATCTGATAGAGGTCCGCAATTCACCTCTGACCTTTTCAGGAAAGTATTGGAACTCACGGGCATTAGGCAGAAACTTACGTCGCCATACCATCCACAGTCCAATGGCTGTTGCGAACGCTGGAATGCCACCATGAAAACTATGCTGGCACGCGTTTCCGCCGATAGACCTGGTGACTGGGACCGTCGACTTCCGGCCATCTTGTTCGCATATAGGGAACTCCCAAATGCGACAACGGGTTTTTCCCCGTTTGAACTGTTATACGGTCGAAAACCACGTGGCCCGATGGCCATTTTACGCGATTTATACGCCGGTTCTGATACCGACGTTCCTGATACGCGATCCGCGTATCAGTACATAGTCGATCTCCGACATAGAATAGTTAATGCATGCGACCTGGCTCGACAATTTGCATGCGTACGGACCAGGTCATTTATAGGATATCGCGATCGGGGTAGTCGGTTAAGAACCCTGTCAGTCGGAGATCGGGCATTGGTGCTGTTACCAGAAACGAATAACAAGCTACTCCTCACTTGGAAAGGCCCCTTTCTAGTTAAAAAGCGACTCTCCAGAGTTAATTATCTCATTACCATACGTGGTAACGATAAGGTGTACCATATTAATATGTTGAAAAAGTATCTTACCGATGATCAAACTCATCACGATCATTCATGCCATGTTGTGGCCCAAGCAAACGCAGCGATGGTCACTATCGATGACAACGACCGGGAGCCATTATCTATGACTAGATCGCTCCTATCCTTGCAAGCCACAGAGGACGCGACTTCCGTTAATATCAATCCAGAGCTGGATCAAAGTAAGACACAGGACATCATGAATCTTGTTCGGGAGTTTTCGCCAGTATTCACTGATTTGCCGGGTAAAACATCCTTAGTTCAACACGTCATCCGGTTGCACTCGGACGTACCCGTGTTTGTCAAACCCTACCCGCGCCCGCTGCAAGCGCACGACACCATACAGTCCGAGGTGGAAAAGATGCTCAGCTTAGGAGTCATTGAGCGCTCGACGAGCCCTTACTGCTCGCCGATTGTACTAGTAAAGAAAACAGACGGTTCCGTTAGATTTTGTATCGATTACAGGAAGCTTAACGCTCTAACCATTTACGATGCTGAACCTATCCCGAATCAGGAAGATCTATTTGCGCGATTGGCCGAGTCGTCCGTGTTTTCGAAAATAGATTTGGCTAAAGGCTACTGGCAAATCCCAATGGAAGAGGCCAGTAAACAGTACACAGCGTTTCAGACCCCTATGGGTCTCATGCAATGGAGATTCATGCCATTCGGTCTCGTAACGGCACCAGCGACATTTGCGAGGATGATGAACATCCTATTGCAGCAGACACCATGCGTCCTAAGCTACTTTGACGACATTTGCGCTTTCCATACGGATTGGAAAGGCCACTTAGAAGCACTTCGTCAAGTGCTTAGTAAACTTCGAGATGCCGGGCTTACAGCTAAGCCTAGCAAAGTCTTCCTGGGTTATACGCAGATTAACTTTCTGGGACATATTATCGCCAAAGGCGTCCAAACACCGGACGACAGTAAGATAAGTAAGATTTTAAAACTCCAGGCTCCTCATACTAAGAAGCAGGTTCGTAGCCTGTTAGGCTTCTTAAGCTATTATCGGAAATTCGTTCCTAATTTTTCGGCCCTTACGGCCCCGTTATCCGATCTTACAAGAAAAGACAGACCCAACAAAATTACCTGGAATACGCAGTGCGCCACTGCGCTCGCGACAGTGCAGCAACTGTTCTCCAGTTCGCCGCTGCTTATCCTACCGAATATTAGGCGCACCTTCACCGTCCGAACTGACGCGTCGGACCAAGGAATTGGAGCTGTTTTGCTTCAGGAAAGAGATGGCTTATTGCGCCCTTGTATGTACGCTAGCCGGAAATTACTTCCGAGAGAGCAGAGATACGCTATTATAGAGCGAGAATGCCTGGCGATTGTATACGCCGTAGACGCGTTTTCCCGCTACCTACTTATGAAAGAATTCGTCATCGAGACAGACCATAAACCGTTGTTATTTTTAAAATCGAACCGAGCCAAGAACGCTCGTTTGACCAGATGGAGTCTGGCCCTTCAGGAATACCGCTTCATTATAAAGGCCATTCCTGGTGGAGATAATGTCCATGCCGACCTATTATCACGGTAACCTTAATCTTGTTGTATTTTAGTCTGTCATATGTATTGGCTTTGGATACTGATTAGCACCTCATTCAGAGACCGAGGGATGGTATCACATATTGTTCACCCATTGTGAACACTTTTCACCTACCCCTGTGCTTTCCTTTGTTCCAACAGCTATTTTACTGACGTCGACCCGTATTTTGGCCACACCAGACGTTGTTGCCCAGGGTCGAGGACGAGAAGTCATGGCAGACCAGGAGTCCAGATCCACTAATGCCATCGATGCTACTATAGTTATCTTTTCTTGAGTATTATTCATTGTATGTATGCATTCCTGATGACATTCGCACAGGATCAGTGTTGTACTCTAAAATTTTAGAGTTATGATTGTTAATGTCTACGTATTTAGAGGTAAGATTTAATCCTCAGAGAGATATATACTTTTGGACGGAACCTTAAGATTTTCATGAAGTTTTGTCCATCAATGATACCCGTCCTGTAGGTTTTTTTTTAAACTTTAGTACTAGTCTTAGTTATTACCTAGTATTCTTAGTTAAGCTAACCTTTCGAGCAATTTCTCGACTCATGCCTTCCCCTTACGATAATCATTTATATCGTTAAAATTGCAAATTTTAACTGGGGTGGGGGATGTGTCATGATTCAGATGTTATTAAAACTCACGCAGAGAGTGAGTTGTTTTTTTACCAGGGCCATGAGAAATTGGCTGGTGGCCTTGAACGGTCCTCGCCAAATTATAGTTGGTGAGTAAATAAATGTAAAGTTAAACTGTTAGATTCACGCTTGTGGGTTTTAATGTTCGTGATTAATAAGTAATGGAGTAGGGGTGAAACAAGGTGGGGACAGTTGACATTGTTAAGTATGACTAGACAAGTTTTTGCACGTTAACTGGCTGGTAGAATAGTGCAGACGTATTACTACAGTTAAAATGGTGGGAGGTTTCGACCTATGAGATAGCTGAACTAATTGGGCCAGCGGACTAGCACGCTGGGTAGTTAGATAGTATATAACATCGTGTAACGTTCAGATTTAGTGAATACAGACGAGAGAAGCATCGTTTCGTGAAGTATCTCCGGTTGGCCAGTACCTGAACTGTGTGGTCTGAAGACTAAGAAGTCCTTGCTAACGGACTGACTGAGCTCTAGAAAGAAAGGTCTGAGTGGGCTGACCTTTGAAAGCCCACGCTGCGCTATTTTGATGTTCGCGCCTCCCAGTAGGCGTGAGCAATGGTAATATATCTTAATTATTCAAGTATAATAGAGATCGGAGATAGAGAGAGAACTACAGCCTCATAGGAAGACTAAGGAAACCCCAGCTGGCACTCGACCACGAGTGTCCTGTATGATAGATCTATTGCCATAGTATGATTGGAATAATATAGCACATTGTTGATGAATTGAATAGTGATTGTGCATAAAATATAGTCTTTTGGCAACTGCTTAAATTACCTACAAGCCGAAGAGTGCTTCTGTAGGCTTTGAACGTACTGGGCTCTCCTAACATTTAAGCCCATATGATTTATGAAGAGTTTGCCTGGCGACTGGCCAGTGGCGACTCAACTGTCACTTTAAATTGATATCCAGTTTCGTATAATATACCTATTTACTATTGATTGCAGTACCTCCATAGTTACATGAATATCATTGGTTAAGTTATTAATTAGAGTTTTGGTTTGAATATATACCTCTATTGTCTTTTGTTTTATTAATATTTATGTAAACTATGGCCTGACCGGCCTGACATATATACGCTCTAGTTATTTAGTACTTTTCTTGTGTGGTTGTGTCCGAGTGTGAGTTAGCTGCCTCTCGTGCAGTCGTAACATCCCCAAGACCCTAACTCTGCTCGTGACATCGGGAGAATATAGTGGAAATAACAGATAGAATGTTGGTCAGAACATAATCTTATACTACTAGTGTGGAACAACCTGAATGCGACATTTAGAGATCCCTAAAATGTCCAAGTGTATAAATGACATTTGGACATAATGAAAAATTTGCCAAGGGACTCAGTGATCCAAACAGTGACAGTCACTAGTCCCTTAGGCTCGGTGTGTCAACGACTGTCAGGCAAAACATTTCTCCCCAATATTACAGTCGCGAGTGGTCATCCACCCGGGGACAAACTTAATCGAGTTTGGGTTTGGAGAAAGCACGTCGACAAACTTACCTGAACTGTGACCAGACACACAGGACCACACCCACAGCGCTGGCCACCCAAAAGGTGTAGCTGAACAGGAGGACGTGGACAGATTGTCTAACACATCTCCAGACAGAAGACAAGCAACTGTTAGCCGGCTGATGCTGGTAGTCATGCTGGAACAAATAAGGAACACCTCAGAGACTTACATTATTCACGCTCTAAATATTGGCTCACACGTAAGACAGGTCCGGGAATTTAGGACGCTCAGTGAGTCGGTAAATCAGATTGCAGTGATCACTTGCTTTTTTTTGTTTTTGTTTCTTGCACCTTCATAATTACATCCCCTCTGGGTATGTCATAGTCGCCTTTTCTGTAGAGTTTTACTTATTTATCAAGTGCTTTGGTATTTCTCTTTTGTTTTCGTCTTCCACTTCCAATTCCATCTGTCCGTATGTCTATCGGCCTTGCTGTCAGTCTGCCTATCTCATGTCTTGCTTTCTTTTTCATCCTCACACACTGTCTATCTCACCCCCTTTATGCATCTCTCTCTCTCTCTCTCTCTCTCTATTTCTCTCTCTCTCTCTCTCTCTCTCTCTCTCCCTCTCTCTCTCTCTCTCTCTCTCTCTCTCTCTCTCTCTCTCTCTCTCTCTGTCGATCTCTTGTGTTCCCACTCATTCATCTGCATAACCCTCACTGTCCTCTTCCGAGTTTTATTTTTGTCTTTCTGTCGAACCCTGTCAGCATTTTACTTGATATTGGGTGAATTCCCATCCCACGGTCAGAAGTAACCTAATAATGATTCTGTCCTCCTACCTTCACACTCTTTAAACCGTCACGTAATATGACAAAGGTCAAGGTTGCATACGGAAGGGTCAACAGCACTGGCTCCGGCAGTAGGTGGGCAACTTCTGTCGCAAACATGGCGGTGGCCACGCCCTCCAGAAGACTGGCCAGTATCCCCTGTCAGTGCAGTTAAACAATTTTTTTTCAAGTATCATTCATTTTAGTACATCTTTGAGAAAATGATTCCGAACCATTCTTTCAATTAAACCCTAATCATATAGCCATTTATAAGTCCACATTTCTACTGTTTCTAGTCTGTCTTCTGCTTCCTTCAGTAATGTTCAAGCCTCACAGCTATATAGGAAGATGGAGTAAACAAAGGTGTTACTGAAGCAAGTGGACGACAGACTAGAAGCAGTAGAAATGTGGATTTACAAAAGGCTGCTCAAAATCCCATGGACTGCCAAAACATCAAATGAAGAAATTCTCAAAATGGTAGGCAAAGAGAGAAGCTTATTACAAACAATCAGAAAGAGACAAAATGAGATTTTTTTGGATACTTATATAGACACAACTCCCTTGAGAAGCTAGCACAGTCAGCGGCACCATCGAAAGCAAACGAACGCGAGGAAAGCAGAGAACCACTTTTGTCACAAGTCTCCGCACAACCAACAGTGCTGAGATCACAAACAACCCTTTTGTCCTCAAGGCAGAAGACAGATGTGGATGGCAGCGCATGATCGGCAACGTCACCATGGCACGCCACGGACAAGAGGAAGAAAACTATAGCCATCTACATACTGTGAATTATCTAGATTGCCAGGTGAGCACACTAACCCCCTTTTGGAATGACTGTGCGTGCTACAGGCAGCTCAAAGCCTGAGTCTCAGTTTGGAGTTTACAGAGCGTCAGTTATTGGTTTGTTCCAGTGATGTCACACAAAATTGTGGTGTTGACCGTGATGCTTTGTAAATCATCCATGGCCGGCTAGCATGTATTTGGCGGCGCCATTATTAAGAGTTTCAAAATGAGGATTTCAGGAAAGACGAAATAAGATAACATTTCGGGTAAGTGGACCATCTGTGACGTCAACAAACAACCAGAATACAATCACAAAAGCCAGTGTTGTTGTTTCAAATCTAGCAAATTTTTGAGTAAAATGTGTTATGATTGCAAAAGACGACTTGATTCATTGGCACAATTAAAGGGATGAATTTTGGACACAACATTAAAATGATACAAGAATTGAAACTTTTTGGAGAAGGAAACACGGATGTGCAGCGCAAACACAAGTGAACATTAGTGTTTGTACCAGGACTTACGAGAGACACTATCTATTGACACATCTAAACATATCTAAATTCGATTTTCCTACAGAGTGCATAACCAAGCTTGATATAGAGATAAACATAGATTTTCATTTCGTGGCCTATTGTGGCCTATTTCGTGCCATTGTTTGTCTCAATCGTCCCCGTGCCTACGACACCTTTTAAAGTTCAGGCAAAAGACAAAACATAATTTTTTTTTTTAAAATACTGAGCCCTACACGATTCACTGACGAGAATCTTACAGCCCAAAACCATGACAGACACGAAGAAGCCAACGGAAGGGGATGATCTATTAAAATAAAATAAATGTCCATTGAATCTTATTCGAAATGTCTCAAAGCAGATGGAACGGAATGATGTTACATTGATGCCTCGGTAGAGGTAAAGCAGTGCATAGTGTGGAAGCAATACTTAGTTCTTATTGTACATAATGGTACTGGCAATCTACACATTCTAATTCAGAGCCAGTATGTCAGGAATAGCTCCAGCCTGTAGATGGCCATGCATTTGCCCTGGGCTACAAGTATTAAAAGTTTCAATCTCATCCCCTTCATGCTGATTAAAATAAATTATAAAAATAAGAAAAATCAATGGAAGAAACTTTCAATCACAAAACACACTGTAGCCATCCAACACTGCCACTTTACTCCGCGGAGGGGAATTGGCTGTGACGGATTAAATCTCAGGTAAAGATGTTCAAGATCCAACCTCACGCTTCAGCAAACAGATTTAGCCACGGAGTCAATCACTCGTTGTTCAGTGACAATAATGACAGCACAGCGAGTTTTACGCCTTACACAGAGCAGCGCTCAGTAATGAAGTTTTTAATTAAACCGGATGGAAGTTCTAGCTAATTCAAATTCTCAAGTCTTGTATTTACGTTATAGGCCCATTGCGAATGACGTCACAGAGTGTTTTTGTTTTGTACTTCAACACCTGAAATGGCGGGTGGATCAGCTGACGAGTGTAACTTCGAGATATTTTTAAGCAGTTAAAATGCCTGCTGGTTGCATTGCAGTTGACTGTTATGACAGAGGTGGAAAGGATGGATCCAAGCTGGTCAGATTCCCTACCATCGGTGTAAACAAGGGAGAGGAAATGAAAGAACTGACCGAACGTCTCCCATGTGCGTGAACACACGTGTCATTGTTTACTGTGTGGGGAACTTTTTCTTAGCTCACCGCCGATTGGTTCGCGACGCCTGAAGTGCTCGCAGTGCAAATCAGCTAACGAATCCAAATATATTATGCTACCATCACCATGGTTATGCGTCGGTCCTGGCAGCTAAAATGGCCGATATCCGCAATGGGCTTATATTTGTTTTATCTTTGTATCAGGGGCATAACTAGGGTTGATGGTGCCCAGGCCAGATAGGAAAAAAAAAAGCAATACAAAATAACGCCCCATGAAAACTGCGTTCTTTGAAATCATGCATGTTTTAAACTTTAAACAATGATCCCCGCCCCACCCACAAATACATAAATGTCGTCTAAGACACATACCCCACCTGCCGCACTAAAGTTACGCCCCTGCTATGTATCTATAATTTGGAAAACTCCAGGTTTCCCGAGTGTGTTCAGGTCAGACTTACAATGGCCACATGTGTAGCTCTAGGAAGTGGCTCCCGATTGGCTGCGCTGATAATGGGCGTGTTCCACAAGATGTAAATGAGGTTGGAAATGTGAGGAACCTCAAGCAGCAAGAAAACAACCAAATACCTGTTGATTCAGAGATCAATAAATGATACGACTTCGGTGACATTAAATTTTCCGAGATTATCAATTGTTACATTATGAAGCACCAAAGAGCCATGAGGATACAGTGACAAAGAGACGGACAGAGCTTGAGTTTTTCTGTAATACTTGATGAAATACTCCGTAATTTAATCTCAGATAATATCTAGCGTCTGGTGTTCGTTATTAATTATTTGAAGCACTTCACATAATGCCCAGTGTTCTGTTATGAGAACACTTTCTAATAATTAATAAGCAGCTTACAAACCGCCAGCAGAGAGGGACAGATAAAATGTTATGTAAGATATTATTATAACTGGGGTGTTCAAAATGGGGGCAGAGCAGAGCAGGTACAATGTTCAAGCCGCAAGCAGAGCAGTGAGGAATCTGCCGGACTTTATTTCTTCTCAGTGTGCTGGACATTGCGGGGGTGCGCGGGTCCACTCATCCAAATGAAAGCAGTGCTCTACTTTGCTGATGGTCCGTATAGACCTTAAATCCCCATGTTCAAGTTTAATATTTTTGCACTCATTTGATCATTTCAAGTCGAGCTTGCCATTTCTGAAGTTTTGGATAATTCACTCTCCGTCTTGGAACCAAAGTGTTAAATTTCTACTGATATGATGCTACAAAGAGGTCTTTCCACAATTATTCTCTTTAAAACCTAGGTAAATTAATAAACGTCTGCATTAACCTTGCGTAAATAAAATTGTCCGTAGGAAAAGCAATTTGTCACTATTCCACACCCTAAGTAAGCTTTGAAGTAATGACAAAGTGGACAAAAAACCTCTGGTTTTGTTCTTTCATTTTCAGGGATTCTCACACAAGCATTTTACTGTATTTATTGTAAAAATGTGAATAAATTTGTCGTCTCTGCAAGAGCTAAAACTCACAATGAACCTCTTTTCAGAACATTAATATCTTTAAAAACAACATATCTTGTCTTCGGCGTGCATCTAATGAGATTTCAGGAAGCAAAAAGGTCGACGAAGAAAACATTAAATAACATGAACAATATTCTCTGCTTTAACAGTTCTTTTTTTTAACACGGCGACTACTGAAACAATAGTTCACAGGAGAGAGAGAGAGAGAGGGGGGGGGGTGGAGGAGAGAGAGAGAGAGAGAGAGAGAATTAATTCTTTTACATCAGCTTACCATGTGACTGGATGGATTTGTTCATACTTGTATAATCTCAGTAACCATAGCAACGCTGCTCGTGACGTCACCAGAAATGTGGTCATACAGAAAGCCAGCCAAACTGACAGGGAGGTCTGGAAATCAGATTAACATTTAATTACAGATGTTTGAACCTAAAGAGGACGTGGAATCAATTTAAAACAAAGGTGGAAATTAGACAGCTTGACAAATCAAAAGCTTTCATCAAGGCATAGAAAGACTTCACCTGCAATGGTAGATTGATACGATGTATGGGTACGAATTTACTTTCATGTCATCTAAACTTGTTTTTGTGGTATAGTGAAGTTCTCCAAAGTAAACCTTAAATACTCACAAACCTATTAAGCCGACTCACCATCTACCATTATCTTGCTGGATCGTAGAGTTCTGGAAAATTAGCCCTAAAAGCTAACAGATTTGTTTCTACCCGTCAACTTAATCTTATCTTATTGAAAAGAGGATTTCTCCCGGATTAGACCTTAAAACGGTTACAAGCTTGTTTCTAGTTCCTCGCCCCCAGATCTTCCCTAGGAATACCAGAAAGGATGTCCTAGTACTGTTCTCTGCAAAGGTTACATTGGATGTGACCAAAGGGGAATTAAAGAATGTCATGAGCCCCCTAAGGGTGATAAGTTGTGTGGGTCAGGGTGAGTGACATAATTGTGGGTACTGGGTGAGCTAAATGTCCCGGGTGAAAAACAATCCGTTGGAAAGGACACAATTTGGAAGGGTTGTGATGTTGTTTCTTGGAGGTTGGGGGGGGGGGGTTATTCAAGTGGGAGTAGCGAACGAAATAGAAACATGAGAGAGTCGTGTTGTCTCCAACCATCATAACCACGTCATTTGGCCAATCGGGGGAGTTGATAGGTCAAAATAAGGCAAAGACCGGTTGTTGTTTTTTTTTAAGAATGTTATTTAAGGACACGAAGAAAATCAATGAACCGCACACGTAAACGCTGAACAATTTCAGTCTGTAGAGGAAAATTTCACTTCAACGGTGTTTTGTTTTTGTTTTGTTACCTGACGATACTGCTAGACTGGTTGGTTCACAGACACATTGTAGACTATACGACCTGTTCACCCTTCAAGGGCTGACCGATGGGTGGGCCAGATGAACGCAGAAATAATTCACATGTACTTCTCACTCACTCACTCACTCCCTCTCTCCCTCACTCACTCACTCACTCCCTCACTCACTCACTCACTCACTGGCCATACTCACCATCCGCGAGAGTTTATCCATCCTCCTACACTACATGCAAGACAGACAAAACTGTCGCGCAACTGGTTGTCTTCTTGGTTCCAAAGTTCCGGTCTTGTCCACGTCACCACCACGTTTCTCGCTCTATCTGGCTGTTCCAGCAATTATCTGTCTTTCTACAATATTACCTAAACTTTGCACCCTACATCTGAAGCTCGAAACTACGAACTATGGAATAGCTAGCTGACCGGTCTAACCTTTCTTCTCTCGGAAAAAAATTGTTTTGTGATTGTAGTTGCCTGGCATCAATCTTCAAGTTACTCAGTGTAACCCCTTAGTTTATAAAGTACTCATAATTACAGAGCATCGCAAACAAATTTCAGAAAAGTAAATGTCGCTGAGGCTGTCTTTCTGTTCAAGCCCAACCAGAGAAAAAATAAAAACACATTAAGAAACAAATTGATAATCAAATGACATGAAAATGTTTATCTACCTTTCTATATAAAATATTCATGTGCCTTTCTTTTAGATAGATGAGGACAATTAACGCATATCCGCCCTCGTCCAACCCCTCACTTCACACAGTAACCACAAACCGCGACTAACCAATGTTACCGCATACAACTTCACCTTTTATACCTGCAGAGTGTCCCTATAAACCCCAGATCGTCCCGGATTAAGCTAAAGTGACATTTTTGTTTGACTGTATTCGTTAGTAAGTTGCTTAAAGAGTGTTATTTTGTGACCCCAGTACTATAGTGAACGGCGAGATATTACAGGCAGATTAAGAAGAACTTGCAACTTTAGTGTACTGAATGACAACTGCAAGAACGTGAATGGGTCAACAGTCCAAACGAACACAGTACAATTACTAACACTTAGATTATGGCGCAACAGATTGTGCAAACATTACACTTTTATAATCAGATAGTTGCACTATTGTTATCTGGCCGAAATGTTTCGAAAAGTATACCCTATGGAGGGAGTAGTTCTTCTGGTCATTTTTCATATTTGTTGTATATGCATTTTTTTGTTGTTTCGAGAAAATGAGAATTCAAAGTTTGAAGAGTTGTGTAAAATCAGGGCCAGAACGCATAAACATGACGTCACAAACACATTATTATCTCGAAAAGTTTTCAACCGATTGGAATGACACAATTAATGTACATGATAAAATCAGGAGTGAGCGAAACACGATAATGGTCAAAACCTCAACATTGGCAAAATGTCACAAACAGAAATATAACAAATATCCCTGGAGTTTGGCAATCCGATTGCGCACAGGGGGGGGGGGGGGGCGGCGGCAAAAGTTACTTTACCATAAGATTATTTTATGACCACAGTTATATTTCAACCAAGTAATGTGTGCATCAAGTAAACTAAAGTCAAGCTAAACAAAATGTTCAAAAAGACTTGGCCCTTCTTTGCCCTAAACAGCATTGGCAGCTCTTAGACACAGAATAGTACGGTGAAGCCACTTTTAGCTCAGCGTGTACAACAAAGCGTTTTAGTTTGAGCAACATCAGAAAACAGGTCTCTCAAGAAGTCTTCCTTGTTATAGCACGCCTTGTTCTTTAAATCCAACATAGACAGTATCTGATGTTCCAGAAGAGCACCAGTGAAAGTGTGCCAACTGGACAGACTTGATACTGCTTTTGGACTGTAAATTTTGTCAGCCCGGATGGAAAAATTGATTGCTTTATGTCGGCAGCAAATACTTTACCACTTAGCCAGTGTCAGATTGTCAGTCAAAATGCTTTTAAGCTGGACAAAACAGACAGTGCTGACGGAAATTTTAGGGTATTGTCTGTCTTTGACGTCCACCCACCAATAACATCAGTAGAATTACAATTGCCAGGGTTAAAACTCTAGCCTTAGGAGAAGATTTGATATACGAGGAAAGACATCATCTTCCCAGGCAGATCTTGTAATTAATTTCGCCATCTGGGTAAGCTCCTTTTAATTGTGTACAAGTTGGTCTCTAACAGTAGTAATATCCACGGCGGATCAGGATCACAATAAAGACAGGCTTATTGAGTTGATAGCAGAGACAAAATCGATGAAGACAGCAGCTGTGGTTATGATGGACTTTCCCAGAGATATGGCGTCTTTTGTAGAGATAACAGCGCTCACAATGGTGGGGCAAAACCTGATATATTACTTAGTACTGAATGAGAAATTCAAGTCTGGTAGCAAACATTCTGGCTTTCAGGATCAAGACCATTGAAATTGCACTTAAACTGAGTACAGGAGAGAGCGTATAACGTAACAATTTATAATGCTAGTCGGGGAAGGGTGAGTATAGGCTCATCTCTCTGTCGGCAAAACTGTTTCATTGAAATACTGCTGTCTATGGCGAATTTGGAAACTGCTTCGTGAAGTCCCAACCATGAACATCACAACAGCTTGTATAATAATGTAGTTAGAAATACTGTCTCAAAAGAGTTACAACAAACTAAAAGAACATTATGTACAATTTTATGAATGTCTTTGAAAAAGAATGAGTCGGAACATTTATCTGAAACCATTTATCAAACTGGTAAGGACAAGAGGCCCCTTTTTAATCTCATCCGTCTAGAATTTAGAACGGCAGTGTCTCGTAGACTACCGAACCAATCATGTTTGAACCTACGGGCTTAAAACTCGACCGGGGATAATGAAAATGATGTACAGACGTACGGACATAAATTATGGTTATCTTGGAAGTCTGATGTGGTTGTGGCATAGCTGCAGTTCTCAGATTTCGCTTTGTCAAGAAACAGAAATATGAGAGAAATGTAGCAAATGGAAGATTCTCTTGGAGGGGGGGGGGGGGCGGAAGGGGGGGGGGAGGGTTGGCGACAGCAGAGATTAGTCATGTGTCAAAATTTCAGGAAAAAAAAAAGCACTCGCTAACTCTCAAAATGTTTCATTTACTTAAAGACCGACTGGTGACGTAATTATGACTGTGTCAAACATTTAAAGCCGCAAGATTTGCAGAAAACCAAACAGTATCAGGATAAAATGCCCTAATAACTGCATCTTCACACACCTTGTCAGTCCTTGTTAGGTTAAACGGTGTCTACACACACAACCAACCTCACATAGCTTCACGTTTGACAGAAAACACAGTAACAAATTTTGTTGTCAAAGCTCATGTCCGCGAGAAAGCTGATAACAAACACAACGTTGTTGACAAATTTGCCCCTTTTTGTTTGGGCAGCGCCGTTAAGTAGGTCAGCACGTGTCAGACGGGGATAGAGGCCAGGGAAGAGCAGATTCTGTGTTTACTGACAGAGGATTTGGACATGGACGACATGACCAGACATTCAGTCCAGAGATCGCATCACTTTTAAGTACGGCGTACTGTCTTCAGCAATAGAGTTCCGTGTTATGATGTACGAGA